>JAOVVI020009340.1:0-13668 GCA_028571085.2 Nepenthes alata
TTAACAGTTGGCAAATGAGAGGGGATGCGAGACACGAACTTCTATCAGGTACGAATGTATCGGAATCAAGTGTCAACTTTAGGTTTATCTTATAGTAGGGTTGATGAATGTTTAAATTCTGTGGCTGTTTTAGTATGGATTAACGAATGAGTATTAATTTAGTAGTAAGATTATTCTATCCTAACTTACAAATTATAGGTTTAAATTATAAAAATATTTCTTTATGATTTAGGTATGTATGCTTTGCATGTCTATTATTCCATAGAGTTTAAAATCAGCCAAATGATGAATTATTTTTTAATCATTCTGAGTTTTTTTGGGATAGAATTTTTTATGATCTAGAGTTTCTTATGAGTAAAGAATAAATACTATTTATATATTTACTTATTTATACTTATATAGCAAAATTATCAATTTTAATATATATATATATATAGAAAGAGCAAAAATTAAACGATGCTATTAAATTTTAAATTTAACGACCCATAATTTTTATTTTTTAAAAAACTAATAAAACACATCTTTCATTATCTTTTTTATTTTTTATTATAAGAAAAACACGCTCCGTTAAGTTTGAAATCTAACAACGCTACATGAGCTACAACGTCCGTACGGCATCGTAGCACCCCCAAATCAACACCTACTTTTAACAATTTTAAAAGTAAATATACAAGCAAATATATAAATATTAATAAATATTAATAAATATATAAATATTATTTTTCTTATTGAATATCTTCTCGGCTTCATTAGAAGTCTTTTTTCTTCTTCCTTTTTAAAAAGCAGGTACATTTTTATAATTATACCGTTAAATAGCGATAAAATGAAATCCTCATCATTGATAATATAGGATGGCCCTAAAAAGGTACACGCACATCAAATATTTCTGCTGAATGTGTCCAAAATTCCATAATGAAAGTTTCAATTGCTCTCACACAGCCAAAAAATAAGACCTGATTGAACATTTAACAAGGCAGTTTCTATCGATCGCCGCCGGACTTCCCCATTAAGCCACCAGCAGCCACCATAAATTAAGCAAGCAACGGCTATGAGATGCATGGGCTATGACAACAGACAGATGAACATGTTTGCTGAGTTTTAGGTAAACAAGTTGATCCAGATTCTTCAGACTGTAAAAAGAGAATATCAATCAGATGGGAATCGTCGTGAGAGAATCCAGTCGAAGGCGATATGCATCAATGGAGGTCCCGAGATCCTGAGAAAATTCTCGGCAGATTCAGTCATGCTGTGTACAGACTTCTCCGGCCAATGCGACTCATCAATCTTCAAAAGCCTAACCTGCTGAAAACCAAAGCACGCCTACATAATCTAAATGTGGAGAGGCATCGACAGCCAAAGATTTCATGCAGAATGGAGTAAAAAGAAAGCAAAAATGAGAATAACTTAAGCCTTGTAGCTAACAAAAGAAATTAATAACATACATATATATATATATTTATGCATGTAGGAGCTGAGAACTAATGACCCAAGGGGCTATACTGAATCGGAAAACCCCCGATACCTTTTTGTCTACATTGACACTTAAACGTTGCAAAATCGTGTCCGAAGTAAAATTGACTGGGCTGCCACTCCTTTTCAAAGTAAGAGGGCACAGAAGGTGGAAGGATTCGGGGAGAAATACGAGAGTCGTATTTTAGAGTCTTCCATTTTTTTATCCTCCTCAAAATTCGAAGAATTCATCCTAACAACTTGAACGGTTAGTTTATAATCACACATTAAAATGTGTTGAGCCATCTTAACAATCCTCACCATCCATGTTGATAGGATAAAATTCTCAAGGAGTGTAAGAAGATTTTACAATCGGATGACTCTACAAACCCCCTCCCACCATCCCGTGCAACCAATCAACACCTAATGGCACGAGAAATCCGCACAGTCCATTTTATGGTCACCCAAGAGACCAGAAATAGGTTGTCGGTTGAAGAAAGTGATGGCCCATTTCGTACGCAATAGTGCAAAGAATAGGAATCGAATGTGAAAATCTGACCATAAAAGGCAGGATAGATAGTGCTGTCATAGTCACTCATAGTAGGGAGACTCTCATATTTAACCAATGGTCAAGATTAAAGTTATACAAATGAATAACAGGGATTACATCAAATGATTTAAATGACTATTCAGTCGTCATTATTCATCCACCTTATCTTGGGCATTGGGTGGACATGGAAGCCTTCCAATAGGGCTTAATAGTTTGATGAGTCTGATTCTGTTTAGCATTATCGACCAAGTTCAGTCCAATTCCTCATAAAAGTTTAATTTACAAATTTCACTATGATAAATGGGAATGCAGCCTCCATCTCCATTCACATTACTTGCATTACAGCATATAAAGCAAGCAGGTCATACAAACCCAATGGAATCAATCTCTTAGCATTCACATATTATACAAGGCAAAACACTACAGGCCAGCACAAAAAATTAAAAAAAAAAAAAGATACAAGAATGTCATGCTAAAAATCATACCACCATGGATAAACATATTAATATCGGTTGCAGAAGTATTAGAATCGGAAATATTGGCAGGAAAAATACTGGTCAATATATGGGTAAGAAAAATAACGACCGATATATTAGCCAAATGTTAGGTATATATATAGTAATATATCGTGATTTTATCGGGTATTGGGAGACTGATACCGATACATAACAACAGATATTTTCCATATCGGCTGATATTTGATTCAATGAACACCACAAAAAAAAGTGCTCAAAATCACATAGAGAATACTTACTATCTTCTGGGGGCCAATAGAGCTTCAGCTGGCCTGTAACAGTAGGCATGATACAATTTAGTATCATTTACATGCTATATACATAATAACAAGAACCTTAAAATAAGTTTCTGTTAACAATACCTTCCCTGCTGTTTAGCAACAAAATTAACATCAGTTTTAGCATTAAATGGCCCCTTAATTTGAGAGTTTCCGAGGCCAAAGTTATCAGAATGTGCTCCATTTTCAGAGGCATTGCGTACAGATGGTGGGCCAGGCCTACTTTCGGAGCCGTTTAGTTCAAGAGAATCTTTCGACTTCATCAGGATTTTAACATTCGAAAAGCCTCCGGGAATGTTCAAGCCAACGCCATTTGAAAGCTGGGAAAAACTATCAGCAGCCTGTCCCGCTGGCTTGGGTTCCACGGATGGAACCTTCTTCAGTCGATTAGCCTGGGCGATGGGTGTGACAGCAACAGAAGGGAATACGGACAAGTAAGGAGACGGTGTTGCAGCTGCTGCAGCAACTTTTGCAACTGCTGCTGTAGCTGCAATAATCCCCTGAGCGCCTTCTTGAAGCTGAATGTAGTCCCCTTCAATTACAAATAGCTGTGCATTGCAAAGTGAATCTCTTTTCCATTTATGTTCAAATTCATGTTTTCAAGAAGACTACATAGTACAAAGAAAGCATCCATTAGTGTAAGAAGCTTACTTCCGGATGACCAGCCAAAAATTCGTCGAGCTTTCCATACTTCTTTTTGTAATCATGCCAATGCAAAGGCGCAAGCATCTTCCCAAGCCTATTTGGCAGCTGTAGTTCCACAAGTTGAACAGGAATTAGATATGGTTTCTCCCCACCTTACAACTCATAGTACAAGTTTACTATAATTCCATCTAAAACGATGATGCAACACCTATTATGTGGGCTCACTGAACAAATAAAAAATATATATAAAGAATACTCAACAAATGCTACATCATATTTTTACATAGAATTACAATAAACTTGAAGTAAGAGTAGTGCTTTTTTAAGAATATGAATGTAACACTATCTAAGATGGCACCAGATAATCAAGCACTAACCGTTGAACTGATACGGATTTTACCATTAGCAGGAATAGTGCGAACAATGCAACCAAGTAATGATCTTTCGTCAAGCAGTGAAGCCAGAGACACATCTCCCATCGGTGAAGAATTTGTCAGCCCAGTTGAGACAAATGCATCAGGTAAATCAGCATCCATTGCATTATTCAATGTGGCTTCAGTAAAATGCCCAGGATGGATTGGTGTCAAAGTTGGTGGTGGACTGGCAGCAGAAATTGCATGCTCTTTCGTCGGACATCTGCTTTCTGATGCATCATTAATCAAATTGAAGACGTCGCTCTCCTGAACCTGTTGATATTCTATATTAGAAAATATTCTGCTGAACTCCCAGCTGCTCACAAGTTAGTTCAGATGATGCCAAACTAATTCCTTAGGCTCCATTTAAGGCACTGAAAACATAATAAAAATAATCTGATGGATCATACAACACATAGGCATCATCCTAAGAAGCGGAGCCTAAGGATCTTCTTTCCTTCTCAATTGGAAAGGTTGCATAACACATTTACAAAATGGAAAATATTTTTTATGAAAAACATCTTGCTAGAAAATATTCTCTACATTTTCCATGAATTTCAATATTTTATAGCATCTGACATGCAAAAAAAAAGGATTATAGCCACACAAACCGATCAACAACTGTGAATATTTGTGGTTATTAACAGTAGCAATATTTTACATTCATGAAAATATTTATATTGACAGTTGATTGGTCTTTGATGTGGCGATTTACCATTTATCAATGGGGTAGGATGCTACCAATCAGTGACTGAAGGGTGGTTGGGGGGCATCAATGGCCGGGACTAGGGTGGTGGTGGTCGCAGACGTTGGCAACTAGTGGGCTGTGGTTAGATCGTGCCGTTTAGTGACCAATGGGACAATTCCAGAGCATCTCCGGGCATTGGCCAGCGTCAAGCGTCAGGGATGATGACAACCGTTAACTAGTGGATGTGGTCAAAGCATTGGTGGGCCGGGTTAAGGAATGCCAGCAGATGAGCAACAGCGGCAGCAAGATATGTCATCAGCCTCTGTTTGGCGATGGGGTCACGGATATCAATGGTTGATGACTAACGTTGGTAGCTCAAGGTACCGCCAACCTGTCATCGATTGTCATTGGCCAACATGCCGTCCGACTACCAATGCTGATGGCCTGAGGCATCACAGGTTGGTGACCAACAATAGATAGGGGTGTGATGGGCCAGTGATGGTATCATTTTCGGATAAAAGCCTTCATTAATCGGTATTGGTGTGAATTGCTAGAGGATGAGCTCTCGAAAACATCTTCCCATTTAAATATAGTAAGTGATTTTTGGAGTTTAAGCTTAAGTTTTTAATTAACTGAGAAAATAATTTCCGTTGGCTTATTTTCTAATACATTCCGAACATCAAAAAATGTGGAAAACATTTTTTCACGAATGACAAATACTAGAAAAAAAAGAAAATTTTTCAAAAAGTTATTTTCTGACAAACAAATAGAGCCTGAGTTCAATAAAGGCATCTAAGTGCACCAAGCTCCCGCTATACAAGAGGTTCGGGATGGGTTGGATTACTTTGAGTTTATTGTATTATCTTGCATTATATACACAAAAGACTGCTTCCATGACTTGAATACATAACCACCATGTCACACCACCAACTTACGACAGTAATACGATACAAAACAACTAGCATTACACAACCACTTCCATTCCATTGTCCAATGAGAGCATTAAACATGTTCATGCAAAACAAACCTTAATTTCAGTATTTTGTTGTACGGTATCCAATCTCAGGGCCTTCCGAAACTGTGAAGAAATTTGTTGCAAGCTATGCTGACCTTGGGGACCAGCCAAATAGCCTTCACTAATTGACTGAAGTGCCTAACACATTCATTGCGAGTCAGAATCTAAGCAGCATGAATACTAATATGAGATACCGACATGACATAACACCAACACGTTATTTTTATAGAAATGAGAACACGACACATTGAGAACATATAAACTAAAATCATAATTTATCATTTTTCTAATTGATAAATAATATTATTTTATACTAAATTAGCAATACACAATTATTTTTTGTTCGTTTACCCAAAATTCATAAAAGAGTACGCAATTAAATCAACATAAATGAATTAAAAGCTACATTTTCAACAAGTTATCATAGTAAAACAATAATAATTATATAATTTAACAAATTAAGACAAAAGTTAATCTAATAAGTTTTTATATATCAATCATCATCTATATTTTAACTTTATATCCTCCAAAACATGTCCAAACATGTTTCAAGTATGTTCAAAATGTATCCAAAACATGTCTGAATATATCGAAATTGTCACAATTTTCAAAAAAAAAAAAAGAAATAAATTTAGAAACATGTCAGAGTGTATCCATTACGTGTCAAATCATGTCAGGAAAGTGTCAGAGTTTGATACATATCGAATATCGACACTTCAGCCACAAGAGAGGGTTTATTAGGTCAAAATATAACAAATGAGAACACAAGTATTCAACTAAAAAGCATATCAAATCTTAAAGACCTGGGCTTTATCAGCAGCTGATACAACAGAGTTAATCTCCATCCCTTGACTCGTATCCACATTCAGATTGTCTTCCCGACCATGTCCATTGACAGAGATTTTATAGCCATAATTCGAATCGGACCTTAGAAAATTTTCTTCAGCCCGGGAATGTGGAAATTGATTCTGGGTAGCCATTTGTGCACCTTCAGATACAACCTGAGTATAAGAAGGAAAAGAAAATCAGCACACTGAGAACCATTATCCATTTAACGGTATCATATAGAATCACCTGTTGGCTCGGCCACTGTTGAAGAGAAGAAATTGCGGACATTGACTGAAAATTCCCATCATGAGATTGAGAAACAAGTGATGATACAGACTGATTAGTTCCTTGTTGATGCATGATATATGGATGCAGGGAAGTCACCTGCCCACATGAAAGATAGGAAGGCACCCCAAATAACGGTGGAGTAATTGGAACACCAGGAACCTGATTGATCTACATATGGGAAATAAAGCACGAAAAAAATTAGAGATTGAAGCAGTCTAAAGAAACAATATCTTCCATTGAAGCAATCAAAAGAAACAATATCTTCAATCCATTGATACAAATATCATCCGATATTGAAAATATTGGCAGACATAAATTGTTATTAGGCCACCCAACACCACAATGACATCGCAATTTGTTTCCGTACTAGCCAATACGACTTTGTCAACTTATAATTTTTAAAAATTATTTTTCTTCTGATATATTTGATACCAATATGTATTATTTGATATGTCCGATACAGATATGACCACGACTGATACCAATACCAATATTTTCATCCATGATCCCACCTCATATGATGACATCAATTCAACAGATAAAAAAAAATCTTCTGTTCATTTACTTTATGGTGGAATAACCAATTTCAAAGGCACGACAAACACAAGTTGTGCAGCTCACAATATAAAAAAAGAACTGAAGTTAAACCAATTGCCTCCTTCATGAAAAACCAATAAGAAGATTAGTAAAAGCATACTATGGCCTGACATGTATATGATGCAAAATATATCAAAACAATATGCAAAAAACCTTGTGCACCAATACCATAAACAAGACAAATTAAATATACACAATAAAACAGTGCCCTGCCATGCCCTCTCTTTTGAAACAAAAACAAAAAAGGGAAAAAAATATAATAACTCCTATGATGCATTCAACAAAACCTTCAAAAAATTATGCTCTATCAACAGCAAAGTTTCTAATCATGGTTACTTTCCATGACATCATTTTGTACATGTAACTATTCTCTTTCAATCCTCAAGCCAACAGAAAATGCAGAGTACCATCAAAATCACCCTCATGCAGCCCCCCAATGATATTCAAATTATAAAGTCACATCAAATGCAGCTCAGACCATGTCAATCTCAACTTTCCCCTTTAATCACGCATGCAACTGTCCTACTATTTTCCGTAAGTAAATAATTTTTTATTGCTTAATGTCAAATTCACACTTTCTCCCAACCATACCTGGGTATCTAGACATACAAGGAGATAAGGGGCCAGATCAAAGCCAACCACTAGAGCATAAAATTTCAGAGTGGGGCACTAATACAACAAAATAGTTCTGATGCAGACCACCTTTTGTTTTCTAAAATTCTGAGATTTTGTTCCATCCATATGAAATTTCCACTGCTGCTAAAAGCTCTCCTCATCAAGCAAGTTTCACTTCTGCTAATGACAGCTCTATTGAACTAGACACCAATCCCCCCATGCCAAAGCACAGGCCTGATCTTAATGGATTTCATCACCACAGATGTCATAACAGTAGGTAATTACAAGAGGAGAATAAAAGGTCCTGCTCTCTTTCTCCTATCTGAATAAGCTGCAAATTGCATCAACTTAAACCAAATGGCATTTAGCCAACACTCTATCTCTAGAATATTTATGTTCCACTCTTATTACTTCTTGCATGGCATTTTATCCACAAAGCTGCTTTATATTTCAGTTCCTCAAATGCAGCTTGAAGGTTCAAATAGAATGAATCATGGGCACCTTGCTTCAGCAAATAGTGCATCCAGCTCAACCATTATTTGCCAACTACATAACACTATCAGTTTTTAGATAGCTCATGCCAAATGAATTTCATACTCTACAGGATATTATGCTATTCTATATGTGAAGCCCTGCACATAGAAGATTAAATATATAGTATGTTTTCAGTGAAAGGTTCAGCAGATTTTTCCTTTTTGGTTTTAAGATAGATGCTTCCAAGGGATGTGAACCAAAACCTTAATGAGTCATTGTCCAACACTCCGATAAATTTATTTTCTTATAAGGAACCACCTTATAAATAAGATACAATAAATAATTAAGACAACAAGACACTAGGACAATTTGCAACATGAATGATACTCTGATGCAAAAAGTTATATGAGTTTTATGGATCGCCAGGCAAAAAACTGAGAAAAGGCAACATCTTATTACAATGATAAGAAAAAGGTTAAAAAATTCTACCATCAGAACTGGCTCGATTGAAAAATCCTCATCTCACATTTATTGCATTTTAGAACTTACTTTTCAGCATTAAATATCAGAAGCGATTTTATGTAGCACTTATTTTTCAGCATCAAAGGTCAGAGGTAGTTTTAGGTAGCACTCATTTTCACAGACTATCACCACATATTTCTCAACTTGTATTTGACCACTAACCTCTGTGTACAAACACCACCAACTGTTTCCTTGAAACCCATTGCTAATAAAAAAAATGTCACCTAGGAATAGATTTTGAGATTTTTCAACAGATAAAAAATCATGTTATTTCAAATCTTGTGAGAAACTATGACTAGTTGAAGAGGGAAAATAACAAACCCACACATTTTCAGAATTTACAGCTTAATTTCAGCACAACTGAACAATATTTGATCCTTCAAGCACTTATTTCACCACCTAACAATTTCCGGAGCAATTCAGTTCACTTCAGTTCAGTGCTAACAACAGAAGCCACCAAGTTCTAATAGTCATCACTAGTCAAATTTGCCAGGGTTCCATGTCATAATCAAATTCAAGTTGTGGTTGTTGTTCTTGGAAACTTGTAAATATTGCCAATATTATCCGAAACCTCCAATATCATTCATTCTTACTCATGAATCATGATCATTCCAGGGTGGCTTGAATTTGGAAGGGGCTGATAACAATTGCATGAGCAAGAATAGCTACACAGATATAATAACCACAATCAATTAAAAACAATACTCGGTTTTCCTATCCATTTGTGGGGAAAAACACAAAAATGCAATGGCAAACCCATCTATCATTATATGGTAATGATTCATAAATAACTAACAAACTTCATACACCTTTTCAGTAGTCAAAAAAAATGTTTTATGTCTGATTTACTCATTAATGCCTCAGGAATGTAAATCCACAAATTAAAAACAATTTTCCCATAGTATATTTTTGTTCTAACATCTTCTTTGCCTATGTAACAACATAGCAACAAACAAATATACCAAACATTTAAACAAACAATTGGTAAAAAATTACAGCAACAGGTATGACCACAAAAAGGGAAAGGAGGGGAGGGAGGGGAAGAGCAGAATGGAAAACTCCAATGCTAGATTAAGTTTTGGAACAGTTTGGAAGCAGCAGAATATAACCCAAAAAAAAAAAAACATTACATGTTATCTGCAACTTCCCATTTTCAAAGACAACGGTAATAGTTCTCTTTTCCTTTCATTTCAGTCCTTTTTCTAGAATAAGTATTAATTACATAAATAATTAAGTATTGGCATCCATAACAATAAAGCATATCACTCTAGCAACTGATAGCCTACCTGAGAGGTTAGGTTTCCAGATGAAACAAATGGTTGAGAATTGTCTGAATTTACAATGGGCAGGTATCCAGTGTTCTCCTTTGCTGTGTCACATCCCTTTGCTTCAAGATGACTTCCATTATGTTGAGCAAGCGGAGAAACATCAATTGAATCAGTCTGTGAAACACGTGATTGCTCACTATATGATCCACTTTTTTCTCTCGCACAAGCCAGCTCAAGCTGGAGCTGTTGAATTGTCTGCATGTGACGCCTTTCCATTTCTACAAACTAATGGCAGTAAGAAAAACAAAGCAATTACAGTCAGTCTAGCAGGATAACAAAAACGTAAATCAGAGGCACAGACACAAATTCAGAAGCACACGCACAAAATTGAACAATAACATATGCACGAACAACACCCAGAAAAATATGACTTAAAAAAATAGGAAACTGGTCCAACTGAAAGTGCTGCACAGCTCATAAATGAGATGTCATTAGACTAGGTTCTCCACCACAACAAAAATAGAGTTAAGCAAATTAGCTGACTTAATCAACCTGTCTTTGACAACCAAGCCACAGTTGGTTATACTGCTCTGTGCGATCCAGCAATACAGCCTGTAAAGAATGATTGGTACTAGATTGCAATGCATCCATCTCCTGAACCCTTGAAATCCAAGATTGTGCCTCCCTTAACTGTTCGTCCTTGTAGAGAATTGTGTCTTGACCAATTCTATTCTGTCAGAAACGAAAAACAGATATTTAACCACATCATGGCACAATCTATTGACAGATTTACAGGACTGGCCCCACCCCACATGGGGTGAAAGACAAGATCCTGAAAATTGGTGCAAAACCACATTCGTATGAAAAGTTCAAAATAATCAATAGAGTTATAGACAAGCATACTTGTTCCTGCAACTCCATTAGCTGCCTCTCTTTATCTTGATTATGTTCCTGAAGATCACGTATTTGTTTGATATGATGGGCTCTCTCAGCTTCAATATTATCACGATCCTTCCTGCAGAAAGAATATCCTGAGCTCAACTTACCCAAGAAAAAAGCACACACAAGCTTAACCCAGTCCTGATGATTATCCAGTCGTTCAAGAATATTATGCACCAAGAAGCACATGCACAAAAAATGAAATAAAAAGCGTAACTCCTCAGCAGAAACAGGATTTCCCCCGATGAAAGGGATCCCAGTTGTCCCTTCAATTTTAAGGGAACGACAGAGTATCATTCTAAAGACTGAATGACTTGCCGGAAATTGGCCAATTCTTTGTTTTGCTCTCTCAGAAGGTCCTCCTTAGCCCATGCCTGTCCAAACAAAAATTTTTAAAAAGAAAACATTCTGATAGGGCAAACATCCTACAGTTGTAGAAGAGAGAATACACATTAGGAAGAAATGCCAACTAACCGCCTCATTGTCCAATCTAATAGCATGCAACTCTCTTTCTTTGTCCCCCATCTTCCTCTCCAACTCCTGTATCGTTTGTTCCCTTTCATGAAGTTTGTCCTGCAAAACCAACCCACCCCTAAATCATGTTCAAGTTCAACAAAGCGCGTGAAGTTTCGCCACCCAACCGGTGACATGCTCTTAAAGATCGAGAGAACCTTATTTCATGCAGTACCTGAAGTTTTGTTGCGACATTAGATTGCTCTTTCATCTGGGCATCGAAGCTGTTCTTCATTCTCATAATTTTCGATCTCGCTATCATATGAGCGCTAAGCTCAATCTCCACTTGCTGCAACTCTTCTTTCCGTCTCGCAAGAGCACGAAGCCTCTGCCGCTCCATTTCATCATCCAGACCTCGAACGCCATCCATTTGTATGGAACAATGGCCAACCACGTCGAGTGGCAATCTACCCTGAAGTACCTTGATAAACAAATACCATGTTAGTCTCATCCTCTCCCTTTCAGTCCTCCTCTCTTCCCCACCTCATACAAAGACAACAAGAGAAAGCAAAACAGAAAACACTTCAAAGCCAAATGCCTAGTTAATAAACACATGAATACCTCGTGTACAGTTCGTTCATCGGATTTGCCTTCCTTTGACCCCTCAAACTCCTGCTAGACAACGGGATTAACAACTCAACAGAACATCCACAATGTACTAACAAACCATAAATTTCAATACTTCGCAGAAAAATAAAAACCCTAAATTTCAACAAGGAAAATTATCGATCAAGAGAAAACAATGTAACAGCAACAACACCTCATTTCCCGTACTTCGGACGGAATTTTCGGAGACGGCGCGCCACTCCTGGGAGTGCGGCTGAGAAGACGACAATGGCAGCGAAGACCCGCTACGCGTGGTTGCGGCGACTCCGCCCGCGGCCTCCATTGAAATTGGAGGAGAATAGAATTAATGCTTTTACACCAAGTAGATTCGATTGAAGCCCTAACTTTGAATCATTTAAAAACCCTAATAGATTAGCGGTTTGAAAATGAAGAAAGTGAAAGTAGGCAAATGCAGGTGAGAGAGAGATGAAGAAGGAGAACGAGGGGATTGAGGGACGATTTTGGGGCGCAAAAATTTGGGGTTTCTCTACAAATGAAGGGTTTTGAATGTAGTTTGAGAGTCAACAAAGCAAATCGTTGACGAGAGAGAGAGATGACCGAGGAGAGTGGGTGGGATGTGGCGAAAGGGGCGAGGAAGTGGTGAGATTGGCTGCGACTGTTTGCTCCCGCCATAAAATAGGCAAATTCTACCTTTAATTACCGTAAGAAGAAGGTACTTAATTTTTTCTTTTGTCATTTTTAAAAATAATTTTTTCTTTATATGATAAATACTAACAATGAAAGAAATTAAATATTTTAAAATATAACTATTAAATTGAAATGTTTTCATGTCCTTCATATATGTAACTTATTTTTTTTATTGCTACCCATCGAGTCTCATACCCAAAAAATAGTATTTACGGGTAAAATAGTCTTGATGGGTCCAATATTGCGGGCTGACTTAAAATTTGAAGCGTAACAGCAAAGTTCTATTTAGCGAAAAAAAATCACTTAGCGAAGCTCCTAAAGGCGGCACCCTGGTGCCTCAGCTCCTATTCTCCTATCAGTCAGTGAAATGGAGCGTCACGAAGCCCCTTTGAGGGCGCCCAACTCCTCTATTCCTATTGCTGGTGAAATAGGACTCGAAACCCTTCCACAATGGTGCCCAGATGTTCTCGCCGAACAAAGTATAAAACTCCTCGCTAATGGTGACCAGCTCCTCTCTCCTACTCGCTGGCCAAACAGAGCACGGGGCTCACCTGACAGCGACATCCAACAATTTCCTCTTGAATTGATTCAAAATAGAGTACAGGGCTCTCGCGACAACGACATCCAGCAATTCCCTCTCGAATCGGTGCAAAATAGAGCATCAAGTTACTCATCAATGGCGCACAGCCGACTATTTCCTCAAATTAAGGAGAAGAAAACCCCCAACAGGGGTGGCTCATGCCCAAAGCATTTTCAGACAAAACAGAGTCAAGAGCCCCTTTAATGGCACTCGATGAAGCTCCCCCTAAAATCTGAG
>JAOVVI020009343.1:0-13667 GCA_028571085.2 Nepenthes alata
AAAACGTTACAAAATGGAAATTCTCCCATTCTTTTTCCATTCAAATGGCATCATAGATAGTTTAACTTGGCACTTTCGAAAATTGTCTTTGTTCTCTAACAAGATCTGCCCTCTGTTTAGGTTTAAGAAAATATTTTCATAAGGTGACTTTGTAGTTTATTTCACTTTCATAGTTTGTAAGATCAGATAGTGAATTCACTTTACACAACATGAGTTTCACCTCAAATAAATTTGTGCACTAGCATCATCAATGCCAAGATAGAGACATGGACCTTGAGTCAAGGTTGCACTGAAGTTATAACCCTTTCAGTTTTTTTTACAATTGATAAATCAGCTCCTATCCAACCACCAAAAATATGCGAAGACATATGGAAAAAATGAGAAGAAACCACCAATGCTCGGAATGACGATGCTGAGAATGGGGTACAGTATACATTACCCATTTTTCACTAATCTAAAATAATGCTAGAATTGTAGAAGAAAGAAGAACGAAGCAAGTAATGCCAAATGGAAACAAAACTACAAATGTTGGTTAGCGGCTTGGGCATCCTTTTCATTTTTTACTAACCCCTTTAGATTAGTGAATCGGACACTTGTAGGATAGATAGGATCGAAGGAAGAGATTAAGGCAGAAATTGAAATTAGGAATGTTGATTATTTGATGTTGTATTTAGTTCCAATCAGTAGCTTATCATAGTTTTGTTATTTGAGTTATGGTCTATAATTAAACGAATGGATGTTAGTTTATCTAGTATTAGTCTATTGTGGATATAGTTTATTTTAATTTTTGGATTAGATATGACTCCTTATATATAGTCTGACGTCTTGTTATGATCGGTGCTCCAGCCATTTGATGACGTGGCATTTTGAGTCTTGTGGTGAGGTTATAATATTTTTAATTTGGTCGATCGATGAATCGATGTGAAGCTTACGTCCATGAATTATTGGGTTTATTATTTTGTTTATGATTAATCTCACTAATTATTAATATCAAGACTAGGTACTGGGACATGATAGGATAAAGTGGTATCAGAGAAGTCATAAGAAGAATGTCTTATTTGGTTTAAAGATCTAATTTGGTTAATTATTTTGTGATAGGATTAAAAGATGCCTTTAAAACAATGAGGCGGTACTGGACCAAGCTTTCACCCTAATCAGGAAGGAGCACTTAGATATTATGGCCAGGATGGCTAATGTGATGGAGCCTATGGCTCGAGGATCTCGTAACTCGGAGCCACCAACGGTTAATCCAGCAGCAATTGCATATGATCGATTCACTAATAAGATGGTGCCAAAATTTATGGGCGATCTAGACCCTAATAAAACTGAGATTTGGATATGATGGATCGAGAGGGTTTTTAAAATAGTTCACTATCCAGAGGAGGACAAGGTTGTTTTTTCCTCATACAAGTTGGAAGAAAAAGTGGACTATTTGTGGTCGATGAAGAAACATGTCTTGGGATTGGAGAACAACCAGATCTCATGGGATATGTTTGTGGAAGCTTTTATTAATAAATATTTTTTGACGAGCCTCAGAAAATAGAAAAATGATGAATTTGCCCGTCTATGGCAAGGAAGTTGAATAGTGGAAGAGTATGATGCCCAAGTTCATAGAATTGTCCCAATATGCTCTTCACATTGTCCATGACGAGGTAAGGAAAGCAAGAAAATTTTTGCAATGATCAGATGTTACTATACGGAAGCAGCTTGTGACGTTGAAATTGAGAACTCATGCAGAAGTTTTGGATCGAGCTCTCTTGTTTAAACAAGAGTTGAAAAGGGGGAAGTTTCTCAAGAAGTCAGCTAGTCAAGGAGGCCAAAGTCCGGGGTTAGAAGAATCGTATAAAAGGTACAAGTCAATAGACAAGGAAAAGAAAGGAGCTAAGCTCTAAGGTACACCGGGCCCTCAACAAGCAAAGCTCGCGTGTCCTTGTTGTGGAAAGTCTAATACAGGAAGGCCATACTATAAGGTCTTAGGGGCATACTTCAATTGCAACCAATCTGGTCACATGATCAAGGACTGCCTACATTCCTTATGGCAAATGGCGAGAAAGCCAAGTGTTTCGAAAAGAGCTTTCGTGGTAACAGCCCAGGATATGGATGCATCACCCATGGTGGTGGAAGTTAAACTCATAATTTTTAAAATTTTAGCTCATGTGATTTTGGATTCAAGGTTAACACATTCTTGTCTTCCAAGTTTGTTCGTTATTTATTATCACCCCCGAGGATTATGAATTTTTCATTAATAGTATACTCTAGGTGTATTGTTTGGGTTAATGGGTTGGAATAAATAGTAAATTTGATGTTAATAAACCAAACAAGTCCAAATAAATTACTCGTTCCAAAACGTTACAAAATGGAAATTCTCCCATTCTTTTTCCATTCAAATGGCATCATAGATAGTTTAACTTGGCACTTTCAAAAATTGTCTTTGTTCTCTAACAAGATCCGCGCTCTGTTTAGGTTTAAGAAAATATTTTCATATGGTGACTTTGTAGTTTATTTCACTTTCATAGTTTGTAAGATCACATAGTGAATTCACTTTACACAATATGAGTTTCACCTCAAATAAATTTGTGCACTAGCATCATCAGTGCCAAGGTAGAGACATGGACCTTGAGTCAAGGTTGCACTGAAGTTACAACCCTTTCAGTTTTTTTTACGATTGATAAATCAGCTCCTATCCAACCACCAAAAATATGCGAAGACATATGGAAAAAATGAGAAGAAACCACCATTGCTCGAAATGACGATGCTGAGAATGGGGTACAGTATACATTACCCATTGTTTACTGATCTAAAATAATGCTAGAATTGTAGAAGAAAGAAGAACGAAGCAAGTAATGCCAAATGGAAACAAAACTACAAATATTGGTCAGCGGCTCGGGCACCCTTTTTGTTTTTTACTAACCCATTTAGATTAGTGAATCGGACACTTGTAGGATAAATAGGATCGAAGGAAGAGATTAAGGCAGAGATTGAAATTAGGAATGTTGGTTATTTGATGCTGTATTTAGTTCTGATTAGTAGCTTATCATGGTTTTGTTATTCGAGTTATGGTCTATAATTAAACGAATGGATGTTAATTTATTTAGTATTAGTCTATTGTGCATGTAGTTTATTCTTATTTTTCGATTAGATATGACTCCTTACGTATAATCTGACATCTTGTTATGGTTAGTCCTTGCGGTGCAAAATGGATCCTGGTTACAAGCCAAGCCAAGGAGGAAGCAAAAAGCTGCCTCCAAGAACTCTAAAGGCTCCCCCGACACGAGGTGACGTCTTTGGTAGGCATGCAACAAAATGCCAGTTAACGCCAGCTTGGTATACTGGTTTTCTCTCTTGCTGTCATGGAGTGCTTCCTGGATAGGTGGTTGACTGAGTGCTTCTCTCTTTCATTGTTTGAGCAGCTAAGTGCAGTATAACTTTAAGTTGATGCTGTAGCAGTCCAAAGATAGCTTCTAGCCTTGCAAATTTGCTGCTGCTTTTGAGCAGAGGGAAGCAATGTTTGGAATTGCCATGCTGATGGATGCTGATGCTGGAAATGCTATTTCTGGTTGGGAAGCCTTGCTGATGCTGATGAGCAGCTGCTCCTGATGTTGGTGGCTATTCTGCCTATTTCGTGTTGATATTGCAGCAGATGGTAGATGCCCTCTTTGATGGGCAGTAAAGTTTTGGAGTAGAGCCATAGTTTTCGTTCCCTCTTGTTGGATAGTGTCGAGGTGTTGATCATCTCGATGTTTTGCCAAGATGTCTGCACAGGTGGGGCTATTTTGTAACCGAATTGGTGATGGTGATGGTCTGTCCGACATGGTTGATCAAAGAACTCTGTTTTGAGTTGCTGTGCAGATGCTCCTATGCCCGATTAATGCACTATTATGTGTTGAATTTGCATTATCGTCGCCTTGTGTGCTGAACTAGCACCTGATGGTGGTGGTGGATGGTGGTTCAGCAGTATATTTCTTCTACTCCAATGCTGCTAAAGCCTAGGAGTAGCTCCTTTTCATCTAAAATGAAGCCGGCCCTCTAGTCTAAATTTGTTGATATATAGGACTTCACTATGTGGCGAAGATCTCCCATGGGCTTTGTTTGCTACTGAATCCTGCTATTGACCTCTATTTTTTCATCTCCTCCTACTGGATACCCGGTTGGTATGTGATGGACAGCATCTTCCCCCTGGCCTGGGTTTTTCTTCCTTGGCAGAATGCCGTGAGGTATGCCTGGGAGGGGTCTTTGTCCGTGGTCTTTATGGCCGTGGATGGATGTCATGAATAGTGTGCCATTTTATGGTCTGATCCTGGATCTGAGATGGCGGCTTTAACCGGGATGCTACAGCATGCTGCTATTTTGGACCGAGTTGTTTGCTAACCGACTTGCATATGCCAAGGTGCTTCAACCGATATGGGAAGTAGCTAACCTGGCCGAGATGTGGTGGGATTGAATGCCTTAAGCGATATTTGCTGTGGGACTTGATCCATCCCGATATGCAAATGGAGATGGTCCAACGTTTGATCGTGTTCAACATAAGACAGATTTCATATTTTGTCGGTATTGTAGAACGTTGTCCTCCTGGAGGACCCCTTTTTGTGTTATTTTTTTGGTGTCATCTGATGTACCAAGATGCTCGGGGTATACCCTAGCGTTTTATGCTTTAACTTCAAGTCAGAAAATACTTGGAGATAAAGTATAGATTGTGTAATTTTTTTTGTCCCTTTAATCCAAATTTACTTGCTTACCAAAAAAAAAAGTCTTGTTATGGTCGGTACTCTAGCCATTTGATGACGTAGCATTTTGAGTCATGTGGTTAGGTTATAATATTTTTAATTTGGTTGATCAATGAATCGATATGAAGCTTACGTCCATGAATTATTGGGTTTGTTATTTTATTTATGATTAATCTCACTAATTATTAATATCGAGACTAGGTACTGGGACATGATAGGGTAAAGTGGTATCATAATAAGAATGTCTTATTTGGTTTGAATATCTAATTTGGTTAATTATTTTGTGATAGGATTGAAAGATGCCTTTAGGACAAGGTGGCGGTATTGGACCAAGCTTTCACCCTAATCAAGAAGAAGAGCACTTAGATATTATGGCCAGGATGGCTAATGTGATAGAGCATATGGCTCAAGAATCTCGTAACTCGAAGCCACCAACAGTTAACCTAGTAGCAATTGCCTATGATCGATTCACTAATAAGATGGTGCTAAAATTTATGGGTGATCCAGACCCTAATAAAACTGATATTTGGATATGATGGATCGAGAGGATTTTTGAAATAATTCACTGTCCAGAGTAGGGCAAGGTTGTTTTTCCCTCATACAAGCTGGAAGGAAAGGTGGACTGTTGGTGGTCAATGAAGAAGCATGTCTTGGGATTAGAGAATAACCAGATCTCATGGGATATGTTTGTGGAAGCTTTTATTAATAAATATTTTTTGACGAGCCTTAGGGAACAAAAAGAGGATAAATTTGCCCGGCTATGGCAAGGAAATTGAATAGTGGGAGAGTATGACGCCAAGTTCACAAAATTATCCCAATATGCTCTCCACATTATCTATAACGAGGTAAGGAGAGCAAGAAAATTTTTGCAATGATCAGATGTTACTATACGGAAGCAACTTGTGATGTTGAAATTGAGAACTTATGCAGAAATTTTGGATCGAGCTCTCTTGTTTAAACAAGAGTTGGAAAGGGGAAAGTTTCTCAAGAAGTCAGCCAGTCAAGGAGGCCAAAGTCCAGGGTTAGGAGAATCGTATAAGAGGTACAAGTCAATAGACAAGGAAAAGAAAGGAGCTAAACTCTAGGGTACACCGGGCCCTCAACAAGCAAAGCCCGCGTGTCCTTGTTGTGGAAAGTCTAATACAGGAAGGCCATACTATAAGGTCTTAGGAGCATACTTCAATTGCAACCAATCTGGTCACATGATCAAGGACTGCCCACATTCCTTGTGGCAAATGCAAGGAAGCCAAGTATTTTGGAAAGAGCTTTCGTGGTAACGGCCCAGGATATGGATGCATCGCCCATGGTGGTGGAAGTTATACTCATAATTTTTAAAATTTCAGCTCATATACTTTTGGATTCAATGTTAACACATTCTTGTCTTCCAAGTTTGTTCGTTATTTATTATCACCCCCGAGGATTATGAATTTTTTAGTAATAGTATACTCTAGGTATATTGTTTGGGCTAATGAGTTTGAATTAATAATAGATTTGATTTTATTAGACATTCATAATTTTGATATAATTTTTGACACATATTGGTTAGTTAGTTATCATGCATGTATAGATTGTTTTCATAAGAGAGTCATTTTCTAATTCAAGATGTGAACCATTTTATTTCCAAGGAGTGATGCAAAAATAATCTCCATATATGATTTCGACGTTACATACTTGCCATTTGATGAAAAGTGGATGTCAAGTTTATTTGACTCATGCTATCACAATTGGGAGTCAAGTGTGCCAATGAAGGATATATTGGTGGTATGTAAATTTGATGATATTTTTTCTAAAAATCTTCTGGGACTGCCGCCAAAACCAAGTGATTTAGTTTGAAATTGAGACCATACTTGGAACAACGCCTATATCAAAGGCTCCTTATAGAATGACACCATCAATGTTTGAAGAATAGAAGCAATAGTTGCAAGAGTTACTGGAGAAGGATTTTATCTGGCCAAGTGTATCCCTATGGGGTGCTCCAGTGTTGTTTGCAAAGAAGAATAATGGGTCTATACAGCTATATATAAAGTATTGGAAGCTGAACAAGAGTACTATCAAGAACAAATATACGTTGCTAATAATTAATAATTTATTTGACCAATTGTAAGGGGCCCAAGTATTTTCTAAGATTAATCTTTGTTCGGGTTATTATCAATTGAGGATTAAGAAGGAAGATGTTGCAAAGACAGCTCCTGAACAAGGTATGGGTATTATGAGTTTTTGGTTATGCCTTTTGGGTTAACTAATACTCCTACAACTTTCATGAATTTGATAGATTGGGTATTCCAATCCTATCTTGACAAGTTCGTTGTGGTATTTATTAATAATATATTAATATACTTAAGGAGTTATGAAAAGCATGAATCACACCTAATGATTACACTCCAAATGCTTTGGGAAAGGAGTTTGTATGCCAAATTGAAGAAGTGCAAATTTTGGCTCGAGGAGATATAAGTTTTGGGGTCATATCATTTTAAAAGAAGGTATTTCGGTCGATCATAAGAAGGTTAAAGCAGTGATTAATGGGAACCAACCATCAACGGTGATGAAAGTTAGAAGTTTTTTAGGAATGGCAGGATATTACCGAAGATTTATGGAGAACTTTTCTAGGATTGCTATGCCATTAACTCGATTGACATGAAAAGAAATCAAATTTAATTGGACGGATTATTGCTATGCCATTTAATGATAGCCCCAATTTTAACGATTTTTGAAAGATCTGAAGGATTCGTGGTCTATTGTGATGCATCTAAAACTAAACTAGGGTGCGTCCTAATATAGTATGAAAAAGTGATTGCATATAAATCGCGACAATTGAAGACGTATGAAGGAATTATCTAACGATGATTTAGAATAGGCAACGGTGATCTTTACGCTAAAAATTTGGATACATTATCTTTACTGAGAAATTTTTGGTGTACTCTGACTACATGAGTCTCAAATATTTATGTTTTCAAAAAAAATTGAGCATGAGACAGAAAAAATGGATGGACTTCCTGAAAGATTATGATTGTAAAATTTAATACCAACTAGAAAAGATTAACATAATAGCGAATGCCTTGAGTAGTCAAACGGCAAACTTAATGGCTCATTTGAAAATTAAGGAGATTGAGATATTGGACTGTATAAAGCAATGTAACATTGAAAGGCACTACCAAGGTACTCGGATGATGTTGTCATAGTTTCAAGTGTAACTCGATATTCTGGATAGAATTAGGGGAATTCAAATGGACAATCAATTCTTGGTGGATATCGCCGGTGATTTGAACAAGGAATTAGGAATGAATTTCAGTATATGGGCTGATGTAGTCTTAAAGTTTTGGGAACGGATGTGTATGCTAGATATTGGAGAATTAAAAGAAATCATGAATGAAGCTCATTGATCAAAGTATACTATTTGTACAAGAATTAACAAAATGTATCAAAACTTGAAAAAATATTTTTGTGGCATAACGTGAAAAGAGAAATTACGGCTTATGTCGGCAAGTGGTTGATATATCAACAATTGAAGGTAGATCATAAGAAACCACTCAGCATATTGCAACCTATGCCAACTCCTAGCTGAAAATGAGATGACATAATGATGGATTTTGTGATGGATTTGTCAAGAATGTCGATGAATCATAATACTATTTGTGTAATTGTAGATTGGCTCACTACAAAAGTCAATCTCAATTGCAACGGTCATCAACAGATTCAATGTGCATCCCAGAAGGAAAGCGCCATAATCCTTTCTTTGTTTACTGTAAACCCTAACAGTTACAAAATACAAAAGGAAAGTAATCAATCCAGTGACCATTACTACCATAAAAGCTCCACGCCAGAAAAGGAATCAATCCCAACAGAGCGCGGGAATCAAGCCATTCTGCATAATGAAGGCATTGCAGCCCAACGGCTATAAAAGGTCATGGAGTCCTCACTCCAAGGCACGCTCTCATTCACCCACAAAAAGCTCACATGCTTCTAGAATATAAACACTCTCTCTCTTTGCCATTATATTTCCAGTGAGCATAGTGCTTAGAGCCAACACTTTTTATGAGCCACAAAAGCCTCTCTAAACGAGAACACTCTTCCATTACAAACACTCTCTGCATTCTCTTTGTATCCTTTTCTTTTACCTTTTTAATTCGAAGGCTATTTACTGATTTGAGTGTCAGAGTAATTATAATGGGATAATCTCCCGCCGTCGCCTACCTTTTCTTCGTAGTTGTGGTATGTAGGATTTCAGACTCGGTAGACTGAGCCCAACTTAGACGATTGACTTTATCCGAATCTATTTAAAATTTAGATCCATAACTCATCATTTGGCACCATCTGTGGAAAGCTTACAAAAAGATAACCACTTTTCTCCACGATCTCTCTCGATCTCACCTTCTATCAGTCAGAATGGTGAACACTAAAGCGCAAGCTAGCGATCCTGATAGAGACACGACCACACCCGACCGGGACCACTCTGCTGGTAACCTAGTCAACGGGGTAGTCAATAGAGTACCCGCTCAATTTTTTCAGAACCTGACGGAACAGATGAGCAATATGAATCAAATGCTTCAGATGCTCTGGATCTGCTAGGAAAGTACAAAGTAGGGGGATCTGCCCGCAAGAGTCCTAATTTTAGCCCCCTGATAGGAGGCTAGAAGAAAAAGAAACCATCCATGAAGGCCAAGAGACCGAGCTACACTCAGGCTCCAGAGGCCTCACACATTCAGAGTCATTCAAGGCTCGAATGACGTCTGGGCAGTAGGACTCCAGAGGAAAATCCAGAACGAAGGAATTGTCGATACTCTCAGGCGGAGACCAGACATCAGGCTCAAGAGGGAGCCTCCAAGATCATTAGATCCACTGGTCGTAGTAACCGGCTGACTACTCACCACGCCAAAGAAAGAATGGAGTTGAAAACCTACCTCAACTCCAAAAAGACTAGCAATACCACCCTCACATATTCACAGGTGGAGAAGATATTGAAGTGTGTGTTCAAGGATGACAAACACGCTTCAGATCTGGACAAATCTCCTTTCATGGCAAAGATCTTAAACTGTCTCATGCTGGCCAAATTTAAAATGCCAAATCTTGACTCTTACAATAGAAGACATAATCTCATGGATCATCTCAATCATTTTCGAGCCCATGTGAGTTTACAATGATTGGAGGATACAGCCATGTGTCGTTGAGTCAGTAGAGTTAGCAGATTTCAGTCAAAATCATTGACTAGGTACATGGATTGACAAGGCTCGACACACGTCTAATAAAATGAATTGCCTAAAACATTAACCCGCCCAATAGATCACCGGTGCAAAGAATCCATCTGAAAAGGTTTTCAAGTCTATAAGGCTCCGCACATGCCTAGTAAAATGAATTGCCTAAAACATTAACCCACACAACAGATCACTTATGCAAAGAATCCATCTGATAAGATTTTTATGCCTGCAGTCATCCCATTTAATAAGTACATTAGCTAAGTATAATATGTTTATGAAAACAATTTAACCCAAATTAAGAATAATATACATAAATTAGACTCTCAGATTATAAGTCAATATAATAATAATAATAATAATAAAGTCCAGTACACAAAGCACCTACTATACATGGGATCTAGGAAAGGATCGGACCACTTCTAGATCTACTATATAAGATTTTATCTTTCATAATGAAAGATGCTATTTTCTACAATTTAAACATATATCCATAATAATAATAATAATAAATGCAGACACAAGTTAACAATGGGTTGGTAAGACTACACATTCAGGTTAATGCTTTCCTATAAGAATTTAATTTTGCACAATTATGATGGACCAGATTATTTTCCTTCAATAACAATAATTAGTAATGTCTATAATTATTAATACAAATATCCGCATAAATTTTGGCAAAATTTCCTTAACAATTGGACAAAAACCAAAAATACAACCAGTTAATTTGAACCTGTATAAACACATAAATATCCACACTTTAATATTTTCATCCCCACAACACCTACACAGGACCTACACAGCCACTACAACTCAGATGACATCGACATCACAGCTCAAGTATGATGTCGGTACAGAGAGGATGCCAACTAGAAATAACCCAACATCACCACAAATAAACCCTGCGGAAGCATATATTCCATAACATACAGCGGAAGATAACCATACAATCATCACAAAGACATAAATGTATCCTAAGTTTTACAAAATTAAATACAAGTCCCTAATCCATACATAAAGATTTAAGCTAAATCCTCGACTTCCACACTTGAAATCAGGTCGCCTATCGTGCTCCTACGACCTACTCAGACTCGTCGAGCCTTGGTGCGCTCTTATCTGAAAGGAGAAAACAGTAATGGTGAGCGTACAACTCAATAAGTGTAAACATACATCACTTCAAACAATAAATAACAATAGCAAAATGATAACGGGACAGGGCAGTATGCATTTGCTATTAAAAAAGAAATATGAGAGGAAAGGAACATTTGGGAACACACGATAAACATTAGACATTTTTATACATTTTATTATTTACACTAATCTTTACGGACCAGGGTCAATAAATCGTACTGATTAACGATGTTAGAGAACAATGAAAGGAATGTGTACGCTACACATTCTAAAGCATAACGGCTACATTTTATGTCTGCAGCAACTCGACAATAGGCTACATTTTAGGCCTGCAGCAACTCGGTCATCAATTCATCGACTACATTTTAAACCTGCAGCAACTCGACGACCGATTATCGGCTGCATTTTAGGCCTGTAACAACTCGGCCATCACATTTCGCCCCATTTCCTCAGGGAACCAGGGCAATCCTCATTCTTCCACAGTAGTATCCTAAGACATGCCACGGACACCACCCACTCACAATAGCAGCCAGGATATGTGGCCAAAGTAACCGTTTGGTTTCCACCGTGATATTAATGGCAAGTCAGAGAATACTACCCAATGAACATAATTTCGTGGTCCTTATTTCATGATTACTTATTCCTTTAAGGGAAGATCAACCACATTTCATTCACATTATCTCCATCCGGGAGATCGTTTCATACATTGTATCTCCATCCAAGAGATCATTCCATCCACATATCTCCATCCGGGAGATCCATTAATTCATTTCATACATTGTGGATTTCCCCCAATTCCTTGTACAATTCATATTTTTCTTTAGACTTAAACATTTTGACAATTTGATTCACATGCATAATATCATATTTCATAGATAAGAGTGAAAGTTCTTACCATCGATGAGAAATTGCCATACTTAGGAGCTCCGGACCATTTTCCCTTCGCAATTGATTACAAACACATTTTTCAAATCTTACAATTTTAAATGCACATTAAACATAGCTTTCATAACAATTAAATGAGGGTAAAGCATGCCAATTGTCCATTTATTTCGTATGAACAGTAACAGGGGTCATTTAATGCTTCCGGACGCCGCGAAAGGGTCGTATCCTGCGAAATCGGACGTCCGGTCGATATATGTACATCATTTGGATGGGGTAATTCATATTTTGAGGTCAATTTAATACAATACGGCAGTGGAAGCATGTAAATTTCCCATTGGATCTCGGATGAACAGTGACAGTGCACGTTTAACACTTCCAGACGCCGCAAATGGGTCGATTCTTGTAAAATCGGACGTCGGGTCGATATATATACATAATTGGGACATGGTTATTCATATTTTGAGGTCAATTTAACCAAATATGGAGGAAAAAATGGGTATCCCGAATTGGACGTGGGGTTAGGATTTGGAGATATCCAACCGAACAAATCAAAGCACGATTTAGACAAATGATATATTTCTTGAGCATATATAATGGGGTACATATTTTTCATAATTTAAACGGATATCTAGACAAAAATACCTGATAAAAAATGAATACAAACTGAGAGAGAGCAAAACATGAGTACGAGAATACTTACCTCGATGCGTACTACGATTTCTCCAACTGGCACTCGGACAGATTTTGACTCCTCGGCCTTGATCTCTTCCTTCCTCTCTCCTCCCCGACGTTCTCCCTCTCACCCTCTCTCTGGAATTCTCCAGAAAATACCCAAAATAAAACGCAAATGGGTATTTATACCCCGACTAGCACTCGAGCGCCAGTCGGGCGGTGCTTGGGTGGTGGCATTTTGCCACTGCCGCGCCCAGCTCCGAGCTCAAGCGCTGCTTGAGCGTGGTGCCACTGCCAATGCCCCACCCTTGTGGCGCTCGAGCGCTACTCGGACACATGTTAGGCGCTCGTCAGGTACGGGTCAAGCCTACAATAAGCTTACTTCATTTTTTCGCCGTTCGGAACCCGTTTGGACTCTTCCAACCCAATGTTTTACATTTTTAGACTCTAATTTCGATTGTAAAACCTTAATAAGCCATATTTTTATGATTTAAAACTCAGAATCTTATTTATGGGTTAACATTCCACGATTTACAATTTTGTTTCCCGATTTTGCAATTTTTGGATCTTTAAGCTTTTCAATCCCATTCCTCCCGTGCCACTTGACTACAATTCACCTATTTCAACTTAATTACTTTCCAATTACTATATTTTAGAAATCCGATACCTTACCACTCACATTAACCATATCTTGAAGATCGGTATCTTACAACTAATCTAAATTTTGAGTTTTAGAATACCGGTTCCTTAATTCCCCAATTTTTGGGTCATCAGACCTCTCAATACCATTTCTTCCATATTCTTGGGCGACAATTCCCTCATTTTAATTTAATTACTCTTAATTACCCTATTTTTGGAAACCGCCACGTCATAACAATCCTGAAACAATATAATTTTTTTTTCTTTTGATAGGTAAGATGGAGGTTAGCCTAGCCTGGTGGGTAGCCAAATACAATGCTACTGTTGATTTCCCTTATCCAAAGACAACGTAACTCAACATGATTGCCAACGCTATTCTTCCTATTCGAGTGGGTCATTTCAAGAGCCATAAAAGATTTGAGTATCG
>JAOVVI020009345.1:0-13666 GCA_028571085.2 Nepenthes alata
AGATAAGGCAGTGAGAGAGAGGAGAGAGAAGTAGAAGACATAATTTTTACACAGTGTTGTAGAAATTAATACATTGTGATTAACAATCAAAATCCACTAACAATTCTGATACGTACCTGGATATGGGTTATTGTACGGGTTAGGAAACTGTTCGATCTTCTACGTCGAGTTAAACTGGAGCCGATAAGATCCCCGTCTCTTCGAACTTGGACTCTAGGCAATACAACGAACGAATAAAAGATCTGATAATTGCTGGAACTTATACCCTACTATATCTTTCGACGCTCAAGCTAATAATATTTCTGAGATAATAGAGAGATACGATGATATAAGAAGAAACGTTGATACATGTAATGGGGATCGAGTGTTTGGGTGCACCCAATTAAGAGGTGGCTTAGAGGTGTGCACAACTAAGAGGTGGCTTATAGGTGTGCACGGCTGAGAACGGCTTAAAGATGGAGGATAGGACTAAAGCTCTTAGATGGAAGGCAGATTGCTTGAATGGATGGGCTAAGCAGGCCTTCTCTTGGGAATGCTAGTGGGCAGGACTTTCTGGATGGAAGGCATCCCGGGAACGGCGGTAGGGCCTTCTGGATGGAGGGACGAACACGTCCGACAGTGCTTCCTGGATGGAAAGCAGGACCTCCTAGATGGAGGGTTGGAGTCCTCCGTTTTTTGTTTGCCTTTTAGACCTTTCTTCTTTGAATTTAGTGTCCCCCTTGCTTGTAAGAGTGAACGAGTATTTATAGCATTATATTGCCGGGCGCCTGGGCTGATAGAAGGCTTTCCACATGGATTTGATAGACTACCATGGGAATCGTGGGTGCCGATTATGACAATTATCTTCAGTCAAGAGGATTACTTCATTCTTTGATGCGATTATGGGAGGTGCATAATATGGTAGTTGTCACTATGAGAGAGATCGTGCGAATCGTGAGTGAATATTTTTAAAATATCTCCAAGACTTGTGCTGATTAGTTATTACAAGTTTCCTCAGCATGCGGAAAAAGGGTTGTGGGCCTTCCTAAAGGGGCCATTCGTGGCGGGCTACTAGGTCGGCCCATTTATCGGCAGGCGATCCTAGACTTTGCGATCTTTGGACCTTGGACGGCGGGGACCTTGAGTTGCGACTTTTGGATAGCCTTTTCACTGCGGGTTTTGATATCCAAGTCGGTCCATGGGTACGAACCCATTACTAGCCCCCCATATCGAGTGGTTTGAATTTTTAATCCATGGCATGCAATGATGGGATGTTGTCGTGTTGGTTCGTACACTTTGCTTTTTAAGAAACCTTGCAGACTGTTGCTCCAGTTGACAAATTTTGGGAGGGATTCTCTATACTACGCCGATTATCTGCTGATCACATTAGCGACGTGATCTTCCACAGTAATGGCATGCCGATCTCCTCTTTCGGCTATAATTATGAGGGCTCGTAACACCTCAATCCATGAATCATCCACACCAACTCAGCTACGTGAATGTTCGGAGCGGGCATGAAGCTTACACAACCACCTGCCGAAGTCAACGAAGATCTCGGCTTGATGCTGGGAGCTAGTGCTGCAGGCATGTTTTGGATCTGTTTTGGTCTCCCTCTTTTCATCTTAGTGCATCCTGATTTCATAGAGCATTCAGTGAGGTCTGGGCTGGTTTTCCCTTTTACCAACTGGTGACAGTGAGCTCCTACTAGGATAGCCCCATAGGAGTGGTTGCTTGGCCCTTTTGGTGGGAAAGGTTGACACTCCGTCTCTTCCGGTTGAGTGACTCAACCCCAGGTAGCATATGGGGGTTTGATTTGGAAGCTGTTGGTGGGGGTACATTCCTTGAGTTCATGACGGAGCTTTGGCGGTTGTCGTCGCGCCAAGTTTGGTGTTGACGTGCAGATTTTCACGACCACGGTCGGTTTTGGTGGATACTTCCTGGGATGGCATCAGTTCTTCATGCCTTGCTCTTGTTGGTGAGGGCTTTTTCATGCGTTTCTTGCTCAATGCACATGAACAAGATCTTTTCAATCGTCCTAAACTTGGTGCTATCATTGTTGAGATTTTCCTCCTAGGGTTGTGTGCCTATGGAGTAGACCTTCAGTAGTCGGGTCATCAGTCCATATATTTTTATTCCTTTATAATATTGTATGTTAGTTGTTGAGAGCTTGTACTTTATAAAGGGAATCAACTGATGGAACTACCGAGTATTCTCGGACTTCATTGTGTTTCCTTAATATTCTCGCATAGTGTGAATGATTAGAGTACTTTGATTTTTCACCCACTGTGGTTCGGATCTTTGGCATTCTGACGAGCTGGCTCTCAGACATTCCAGTTTTCTAGTAGGTCGACGCATGGCCACACAACCCAATGTTTGACCTGGGAGGGGCCGACCGACCCTACCTCATGGCTTTCTAGGCTCTGTACCATCCACTTTTAATTCTTTTTTGAGATAATGCCTTTGAACATTGTTGCTTGCCGTTGGGCTGACTGTCAGACGGCTCAGATTTTTTTGTGGGTCGGCATGTCGTCGCTCGACCCACGCTCGGAAGGAGAGGTGGCCGGCCACCTAACTTTGAGCCTGTCCCGGTCGCCTTCTGTCTTTTTACAGCTTGGATCTTTGATGTTTTTGCGATTCGGCTTATTGACGTCGTAGCCAGTCGATGTTCGGCCTCTCGACCCAACGCCAAGTTAGGGAGGGGACTGGACGTCCTCGGCTAGAGTTTGTCGAGACTGTATGCCACTTGTCACGAACCTGAACCAAATAGGTCAATTTAAATAATTAATTATAATTTTTAAAATTTAAAATTTTAAATAAATTTAATAAAAAATACTAAGTCCCAAAAATTTGGGTGTGACAAACCAAATATACATGATCCAACAAATCAAAAATCTGCACAGGGCCTCATTGGAGAACCGTTCGGATAAAAATAATCATAACCTGCTCTACAATTATCGTAAGGGTGGTAACAATCCAACTAAAAATTATGATCAAGCATAATAAAATATCCGAGCTACTCCCGAAATAAAATTATAAACCTATACCCGGCTAATTCCATAATCAATTCACATCAAGTGTCAGTTTAATCCATAATGAAATTAAAACTCACCAAATCTGATGAATAGCTGATAAATTATGTCCTAACTCTCGTAATGCATTCGAACCTTCTACTTTGAAGGAATAAAATAGAAAACGTGAGCCAAATTTTCAGTAAGTATCATATTTAAATAAAATGAATCCAATCAATCAGGGAGAATGTCAAATTGTTAAAAATTGATTTAAAAGATAGAATAATCTAAATCGTCGATAAAATAAATCCAATAGAAATCCGAGATCTAATATCCAAAATCTAATAGTAGTCTCGTACTGAAATCAAATATTCAAAATCCAAAACAAATGTCCAAATCAGAAAACAGTTTTCATCGAAACGTATATATATATAAGCAAAACAAAAGTGATCCGAACTAATTCCAATAGGCAAATAGCCAATTCCAAAGTTCAAGTTTGAGTCCAAGTCCGAGTCCCAATCCATGGACCGATCCGCTTGCAATTCGGGGTAGAGTCCGATAGTCAGATTATTTAATAGCGTGCGCAGAAATTAAAATAGTATCGCGACAGATAGTCTAAGGGTTTGGATAAAAAAATATAGTCAAAACTATTTATACGAGACATACAAAGGCCAAACTGTGGGCAAAATTGACAACTCACAAATTTAAATCCAAAATTAAAATCCAAATCAAAGTCTCATACGAATCAATACAGAGATACAAATTATACATCAAATTCAAGTTTCAATTATTTAAAAACTAACTTGATGAACGGTTATAAATAATCCTTGTAACCTTAGGCAAAATCAAATGTAAATTAGGCCAGCATGCATGGCTACCCATGTACTATATACCTATGGGTAATGTTGCTCACTATTATTTATCACCCGTGATTTTAGGTGTAATTTTTAAATTTGTCAAATATATTAGAACGTCCGAATATATTATAAGGTCAAATTAAATCATTAAAATAGGAAGGGTCACTACTCTAATCCTTTCCTACCGGCAAAAAGGAAGTTTTAAATAAATCTCACTATCAGAAGTTGACCAAAATATCCAATAAAATAAATCCAAATATTGTGACCATGACCCGACACGTGTATGCGACTGCACAGCCTCTACAACATTTCATGTTCATTTTCATATAAATAAATTGATATAAAAATATATAGTATATAATAAGTTTTTTTAGGCTTTCAGAAAAATATTAAACTCTCTGAAATTATAAAACTAATACCAAAAATCTCCAAACCATCCAATGAACTACACATGTATATTCAGAATAAATAAATCAGATGTATTAAAATATATGCATGTCGGTAAAAATTTTAAATAGTATCTAAAATATTTGAGATGCTAAATCAGATTAAGGAGAGGGTTTATAGAAACTTATCTTAACCTCATACTTTACAGATCTTAAGAAAAGATGCGCCGAGATACCCAAATCTGGCCCCTCTCTGTCGGTGCACGTCCCATCTCTGTCCTCCCTTTCTCTCTCTACTTTGCATGCCTTACGCCTCTCTCTCTCTGCATTCCACCTTTGCCGACGGTAGCCTTGGCACCGACGGCAACAGTGACCATGAACACGGCGGCAGCAACCCAGCGACAGCACAGCAATGGACAGCGGCGTATGCAAGCCATCGTTCCTCCTCTCTCCACCGCGCCTATATCACATAATCTACCAAAATTTCATCCAATTTTCATATAATACATACATGCAACCCAATAATGAATATCCACAAAGAGAATGGAAGGATTTACATACCTTGATTTCACTGATTTTCTACGATAATGGCTGCGAACAGACGATGACCGTTTGGTTTCGGCTCAAGATTTCTACCTCTACAAACACCGGTAGACAAAATAGAGGGCATCATCACGGAGAGGACTTTGTTGGCTTTCATTTTTTACGTTGGGACATTCGGTGGCAGCAGCCCGCGCCGGTCTCCCCCTCTCTCCTCTCTTCTCCATTCTTTTCTCTCTCCACGACATCGCCTCTCTGATTTTATTTTCTTTCTTTTTTTGTTATTATTATTATTATTATTATTATTATATATTTTCTATTTTAAATTTTATTTTATTTTAAAATCTAAATCGATTTTCGGGCAATAGTAAAAGCACACATCGGACGCTAACCCAACTGATCCAAACATCCTTACAAATTTACAATATTAAATTAATTTATGCCACGCCCAAATTACCCAAAATTATAATTAATATTAAATTAATTTGAATAAATATTTGGGATATTACACCATCACTTTGTAAGTTCTGGGGAATGCGGCGACGGGTATCATTGTGAATAGACGCTTCCGAAGCCCAATGTTGGACAGTCTTTGCGTCAGTCAGAGTGGTAGAATGCAATGATTGATGGTGGGCTGCGCGAGGTTGTAAGGCGACGTTTGTCATAATGACTCCTGCAAGAAGATTTGCCAAGGTGAGGACATGCGTCATTCACTATCGTAGTGACACGACCTTTCAGCTTTGCTACGATGTCGTTCCAGACAATGGCTCCGTCTATTTATGTGCGGTGTCTCTAACTATTGTTTTCATCTTTGCCTCCGTAGACATTTTTGCTTTTGCTACAGCATTCTGGATGACTGATCGAGATGTAATCGACATTCTGGCTTTATTCACCATGGCACAGGGAGCGTCATCTTCCTCTTCCCCTAAGCCTTTGACCGAGTAGGGAGAGGGGACGGGCGAACGATAGGAGAAAACGATGAAGAAGACTCAATGAATGGGGCCACCGTCGAGGAAGGATGCCACATGGGCGCTCCACTGCACGCGCCCGTTGGTGCCCTTAGGGTGCCTCCAAGCCTTGAATCCATTGGGTCTTCTTTCCATATATGCCCGTCAAGTTGAGAAGTCGTCCGGATCTTTGTGAATATGCTTCGTTAATGTTATCTTTGGCTAACCCCTCTTTTCCGTTTGACAGCCTTAGAGGGTGCCTCGCTGGTTGGAGGAGTTTGTGCTATTGTAGGGAGACAAGATTACTCGCTTTTTGCATGCACAAATTGATCATGTCATCAAGAAGATGGAGTGCCAGGTCAATATTGTTGTCGAGGATGCACTACAAAGTCAAGTACATGCCAACTACCTTAAGTAGGTTCTATTCGAGTCTAAGGCAAGATTGTGGAAGCTCTCCGAAGCGCATGCCCCGGCTAAGAGAACGATCAAATCACTCGAAGGTGATTTGAGGACTAAGCTCCGTCTTGAGGAGGTGGTCCTTGCCCTAGTGGAGCGGTTTCAGGAGGGCATTTGTTTCAGCAGACGAATCGTCTCCTTAACGACCCCCAACTTCCCTGTTGGTTTCTTAGATTCAAGAAACGCAAGAGCTTTTCACCGCTCGAATCTAATTGGCTTCTAGTCAGAGAGGGTAGAGGGCTTGTGCCACGTTCTCCAAGGGGTCCTTTATCATAGGATAGTCACCTGGGTAGGCTGTAGATGCAAATAGCATTTTGTATTTTTGAGGTCGTCAGATACTTTCAGATATACATCCTGATTCTTTAATGAAATAGTTAGACCATGTTGATCATTGTTGCTGATATTTGTATTGTCTTCGGGACTTCTTTGTCCGATACATTTTTTTCTCGTCGGATAAACGTTTCGGACGTTATTGCCGAAATGTCGTAGGGTTCGATGCCGGCTACTTTCTTCAATTGTGGGCCACCCAAGCCTCAGGCGATGTCGAAGAGCATGTTGAGAAGGAATCTCATTCTCTAGACAGGATTGCCTTGCTGTGAGGAAACACTTCTGGAGTGAGCGGTGAATAGATAGAAAGCTAAGCGAGCGCGAACATTGTTGTCTTTGGGGTCGACTTGGTCGTGAACCCCGGCCTAGGCTTACTTCTGCCGGGAGGAGGTCGTGGCGCTAGGAACACATGGTTGCCAGCTAAGCCTTGTGTCTTTCGTTGCTCGGCTTTTACTAGCCTAGGCCGTCGCCCGCTTGTTCCCGTCGACGCTCAGTCCTACTGAAGAATGCCATAAATTTCATGCGTCAAGTTTTAATCTGTCGACCATTGTAGGCTGATGGTGCTCGTCCCTTCAGGAAGGAGTTGTTACACTTATACCGAAAAGCCCCATAATGTTTTGAGTATGACTGCACATGGGCAGCTCGGCGACAAAGCTAAGGTTTAAATTTGACCGCGTATGGGCCGCTTAGTATGGGATCAAGGTTTAAATTTGACAATCTTTAAACTGCTCAATTTGGGACCCGGGTTCAAATTATACCACGTATGAGTCGCTCGGTATGGGATCGAGATTTGATAACATGTGAGTAAGAATTCATCTAACTTATGGGCAATCTATGTCGTATGATTTTATACAATGTTATGCAAGTATTCATATGAGCAAACAAATAATCAACAAACAGTTATTTCATTGATTAGACTATGATTCAAACACTCAGTAAGATGCATGAAAGACTTACCTAAATTCGGCATACAATCATTGTTAGTACTTGTGGCGGATGGTGAGCTTATTCCCTTGAAACTGGGCAGCTGTGGTAGCCGACACGCAACCTGTGGGTGCCAGGGGTGGACTTCGATCATTAAGAGGGAAGTATATTCTGACGTGGAATGCCATAGCAAACGGGGGTTCGAGGGCTCGACCCTCCCGTTGGGCCCTCGAGACTACATCGGGAACTTACGATGCTAGGGTAGCCCAGCGAAGTGCAAGGTGATTCGGGTGGAACGCTGGATCAGAACTTTGATTGAGGGACTCCAGGTTTCATTCCCAGATATTGCAAGGAGATGATGATGACCGAATGCTCGTCTCAAACGGTTACCTGGATAAGTTAGCAAAGTGTCTTCTCTCGCCATGAAATTCCTTTTTGAATCGGTGATCCCTTGCCGTTGTAGAAACAGCAGGGGCCATGCGGCTCTGAGCTTTCATTTCACGGCTTATGACTTTATTGGTCTTCTGGTCGACACTAAACCCTGTCTCCCGTAACCGCCCAGGCCACAAAGTCGTTAGGCCATTAGCTCTTCTGCGGATGTTGGTCTACATAGATTTGACGGGGTGCCAAATGGAAGAGCCCCTAGCATAGCATTTTTGGATGGACATATACGGTTCGAACAAGGGGTGCGAATCCGTACTCTAAGCATCTTCACAGGGGTAGTTGCTATGGGGACGTTTCAGCAGGTAATTAGCCAAGCATGATGAGCTGCCATTGTGAGTATAGTGACAGCTTTTGTAGGATCTGATACTTCGCATGAGGCTAACACGGGCCATCCTCATGGGTTCAACCTTGCCAAGTCCTTAGGTTAGGCCACTTGCTCTAACAAGGGCACTTACGAGTAGATGGTCGATCCCCAAACCCTTGAGAGGGAACGTGCAAAGTACCGATTCCTAGGATATGGCTAAAATGAATGGTGAGGTTCTGAAGTCCAAAATATAATAATTGAGAGGTAACTAAGTTAAAATAAGTGAATCGAGGTCAAAGAGTATGGGAGGAATCGAATTGAAAAGCCCAAAGATCCGGAATAGGCATAACCGGGAACCAAAATTATAAATCGTGAAATGTTAATTCGTAAATAAGATTTCAGGTTTTAAATTATGCTAATTTTGACTTATTAAAAATATAATCAAGTCCAAGGATACAAAATGTTAGATTAGAAGGGTCGAAACGAGTCCCAGACAGCAAAAATGTGACGTGGGCTTGCTACAGGCTTAACGCGAGCCTGACCCGTGCCCTCCGTGCGCCCGAGCACACTTAGAGAGCGTAAATTCCAGCTTGATGGCTCTCGAAGCGTGCTCCCTGTGCGCTTGAGTACCAATGCGCATACAAGTCACGTCTAGTTCTTTTTATCCGTTCTGGACGCGTTTTGGCAGAGAGGAGGGAGCAACGTTTGGGTAGAGAGAGAGAGAGAGAGAGGAGGGTGAAGAGATTGAAATGGCCAAATGAAGGCCCTCAGGAAGGATTTCGGTTTTGAGTTAGTTGGAAAAATCGTAGAGCACGTCGAGGCAAGTACATCCATACCCTTTTCTTCCATTTTCGTTGATTTTCGTTCGATCACCTTTCAATATTTTTGTTCCGATACCCAATCCCATACATGTATTTGTAAAACCCATGACTCTAGTATGCATATATATAAATTGTATCCCCAAATTTGAGGAAGTATGCCGGACTTTGCAAAAAAACCCTAATTACGTTCACGAAACCCTAACCCCATGCCCGGGTGGTTTCGACCTCAGATTTTTGGGGTTTTTGATTTATTTGGGACTAGAATATGATTAAACATGATTTGGATCAGTTAATTTATTTGTTGGGTATCCGAATTTGTGGTTATGTAAGGAAATTCAATCACGAAGCCCTTAACCCTGCTCGGACACCGTTTGAGTTTTGATTTTGGATTTAATGTATAAATTGACTTGGGATATAGTTACCCATAACTTGGGTTCGATAAATTACCCATTGGATGTCTAAAATTCTGAGAATTAATTGATTTGTGTATATATTCACTGTTTATGTGCACGGTTCACCCGAGTTAAATGATGTATCTTGTATAATTTTCACATATTTAATTGTTAATAAAGTTGCATATATGATTGCATGTGATTAATTACTTATCTCGAAAACTGTACTCGATAACTAATGGCGAAGATAATCATTAAACGGAAGCCCCAAAAGTCGAATTTGACACTCCATAATAAGAATTTCCTGTATTACAATAATCGTATATGCAAATTGAATTGTGGAAGGATTTCGATCCCAATGAAAGATTAAGATTGAACGAAGTATGCGGAAGGGGAGAAACTTCAAGTGATTATGCGAATGAATCGATATCCCAATTAGAGTTATTGGGAATGAACTATCCAAATGAAAGATAATAATCGTATGCGTGATCTGCGAGAAGCCCATATTGTGATATGTGAAATGTGATATGGAAATGTGACTCTCCTGAGTGGAAAAGATGTAAATCGAAATGGACTTGGTGGACTTCCCCTCAAAGGAAAGATTAATAATGAAATTAGGACCATGGACTATGCTATGATGGGTAATATTCTTGGGTCTGACATTAGTATCATAGTGGAGACTCAAGGATTACTTTTGCCAAGTATTCTGTCTGCTTATCGAAACGGGTGATACTTTTTGTCAAGCCTTAGAAAAATACTGTGAAAGGATGATAACTGCTTTTGGATTGCGGGAGGGAATGGGACGTAGGTGACACCGCTACGCCATGTGGTGATGGGCCTAGATTGGCCAAATGATGTCGGTGATGGCAAAACAATGATGGACATTGAATATGTCATATGACATTAGATCATGGGGGTTCATGAACCATTTCTCATCCTCCCGCACCTTTTGTTAGTAAGGCCTACTGACCTTGGTCCGCAAAGATAATTAATTATGTGAAAATTATAATCTAAAAGGGAAAGTAAACTGTATACCAAAACATACTCAATCATATCCCTGTAAAATTTATCTTATTCCTTCTTACGTCTTTCTTGTTTATCCTGGTCTATATTGATAATCGTTTGGTTATAATGTACTTGTTGGGCTTTTTAGCTCACCCCTGCCTCTCCTTATCTCCCATTTAGGACAGGTTTGATATACCCGACGGGTTGGAGTGGAGGTTAGAAGTAGAATAAGCATTGGATTCAGAAGACCATACTGAAGATTTAGAACTTGTAGTTTAATTGACGTTTGGATAAAAATATATATGTGTACTTATATTCTTCGTTTCAAGAGATTGATGTATACAGTACAAAATAATTGATGGTTGGATAGCTTAGTTTCCACTGTGTTGGATTTATTTATACTTCCATAGTTTATATATGGATTTCTAACAATTATTTAGTGGCATCTCGTAGATCCAACATAGTAGTTTAGATGTGCTGTGTTAGAGCCATGTATGTTATGGAAAGTGTGGTCCTATGTTTTGTATTGTAGGACAAAAATGTTGAATTTGAAAAGTTGTGTGCTTGTATAGGTTTATTCTAAACATGTTATATTTTTTTATTTTTGTCCATCTATAGAGTGAACTCTGTGAAAATTTCTGCAAAACCCATAATATTAAATTATGAGCATTTGTTTATGTTATTATTGACAGAGAAAATTTAAGAAAAATAACCCAATCCATCACAAGACGACTGCATTCTTGTCAGCGCTGCGGGAGTCTTTTTTGAGAGCGTAATGTCGCCGATCATCTCGAGAATTGTGAAGTTGCCGTTGTTCTGGGCTTTTGTCGTGTATTTCGGGGCCTAGTCAATCTTTCAATTGGGAGTGGGCCCTTTCGCTCGGATCCTCCTAAATGTCGGGATTATCAAGCAGATAAGATTTTCCTGACGAGTGGTCTCTTCCATCGGTTCTTTCTTTTGGGAGTGTTGAGATTTATGACTGGGGAGAGGGAGCCCCCACCCATTGGGTATCAAGGCAAGTGCATAGGACCCGTAGCCGCTTAAGCTTGATGTCTAAGGCAAGATTAAATATCGCCATGGCTGCCTGTAGGGTCATCGCCATCAAGGCGATGACGTTGGCTGATGTGTTGGTTGGAGCACGATTACTGATTGCACATATTTTCTGTGTATAATTTCTGGTATTGGAAGGGAGAGTACCTCAGTCAACGAGTAGGCAATGTCTTCTAGCATGGTAGGACGTGCGCAGGGGACAGAGCTCTCTACACCTGAGGGCTTCCTAGTCTTCTTCCTGCCTCTAACAATTCGGCCGACTGTCTGACCAAAGTCGGGTCCTATCACACAAGCCCGCTCAGGCCTCGAGGTTGTAAGGCGTCTAGATCCTTTGGAGATAGTGGCTCTCTCTAGTCATCTGGAGGTTGAATAGTGGAGGTAATGGTTAGGGGCTGACATGATGTTGATGTTGGGTTATAGATTAATCGCGTGTGAGTCCATACCCAATTGATGGTTGAGCAGATTTAATGCCGTGATAAAGTATTGTGGCCTTCGTGCACGTTTTGTGCGCACGGTGAGCTACCAGGCTGCTATTCTAAAGGTCGATAGGGTGCCAAGTCTGATGGGCAATCGGCTACTGAGTAAGGATGGTCGGACTGCTGTCTGTTCGAACATACGACAGGCTTGATTGTATCCCATCAGATAGGTTAGACCGGACTGGATTGATGACCAGTCTAACTAGCTGGAGGTTAGAATGGATTGAAATCAGTCTGGTCGGGTTGACGCCGGAGTGGATCCTTAACCCGTCAAGTCGGCCGGATGTTGGACTAGATTTCCGACAAGACAAGCCAGAGTGGATCGTCGGCTTGCCATTCCGGTTTCTAGCTCATCACATCTACTTGCTACGAATTTGCTATTCTCGAGAAGTGGATCCCCGATGCAGTCCGCCGCTGGGACTAAGCACCCAATTGAGCAGCTAGTGCTTACATGTTCGGGGTCGGTCATTGGTTCGCATGGCTAATCAATGAGGGGTCATCGCCATGGGTGATGACACGTCTGGCTAGTACACTGGCTCTTACCTGGAACACTGATTGTGTTTGTTCTTATAATAGAGGAGGAAGACTGTTCAGTCATTACTACATATGGCACCAATAATGCATCTCTAAATTCAAACTGTTATACGGATTAGTGATCTACTCGATCTTTCGTGTCAGGTTGAATTGGAGCTAATCCAGTCTCTATCTCTTCGAACTTGGACCCCGTGTAACACAACGAACAAATAAGAGGTTAGAGGATAGCTGGGGATCAAGTCAGTAATTCAGTCTCCGGTATATTCTCCAATACTCAAGTTAATAATCTTTCTAAGAGAATAGAAAGATACGATGATATAAGAAGATACATTAATACATGTAGTTGGGATCGAGTGTTTGGATGCGCCCAATTGAGGGATAGCTTATAGGTGCGCCCGGTTGAGGGTAGTTTAGAGGTGGAGGATAAAAGAAAGGCTCCTAGATGGAAGGCAGGTCGCTTGAATGGATGGGCTAGGCGGTCTCTCGGAGGGCTAGTGGGCAGGACTTCCAGGATGGAGGGCATCCCTTGAACATGGGTTGGGCTTCTTAGATGAAGGGATGGACTCCTCAGGCGGCTCTTCCTAGATGGAGAGTTAGACTCCTCTGTTTTCTGTCTATCTTTTACAGCCCTCTTCTCTGGATTTAGGGTTCTCCCTAGCTTATGAGAATAAACGAGTATTTATAGCGTTATGTCGCTGGGTGCCAAGGCTTACAGAAGATTGTCAACATGGATTTGACAACTATCATGGGGATTGTAAGTGCCGATTAAGACAACCGTCCTCAATCAAGAGGATTCTTTTCTTATTTGACGTGATCATAGGAGGCGCCCGATATTGCAGCTTCCATTATGGGAGAGTTCGTGCAAATTGTGGGTGAATATTCCCAAAATATCTACCAAAATTGTGCTGATCACTTATGCCAAGTTTCCTTAGCGTGCGGAAAAAGCGTCGTGGGCCGCTCTGAAGGGGGTGTTCATGGCGGGTTGTTTGGCCGATCCATATCTCGGTGAACGATCCTAGACTATGCAATCTTCGGACCTTAGCCATTGGGGACCATTTGTTACTACTTTTGGATAGCCTTTTCACTACGGGTTTAAATATCTGAGTCAACCCATGAGTAACTGACCGGTCAAATTTTTTATTTTTATTTTATTTTCTTAATATTTGATGGTTGAATAATTGTTATTCTTGCAATATTAGATTTATATCATTTAAAT
>JAOVVI020009346.1:0-13666 GCA_028571085.2 Nepenthes alata
AATAAATTAAGGCTTAAGGCTTGAATCTTGATACAATGAAGGTACATAATTTCCTGATTTACATGTTGGATAGTTTACTTGGAGAGAAGCTGGTGAATTGTGGAGAAACAATCTCACGTTTGGCTCCTAAAAATGGAAGTGAACAGTGTTATATATGTGTGTGCCGTGTGCAATGATGTGTAGCATAGTGAGTTGTAGCGTGAGTGAGAGTGTAAGGTGTGTTATGCTGGGTGAGGTGTGTGCATTGCAGTGGCGTGTCTGTGTAGCCATGTGTGTGTGTGTGTGTGTGTAGCCGTGTGTGGGTGTGGGTGTGGGTGTGTGTGAGAGGTGCAGGGGTAATGTAGGTATGTGAGAGAGAGAGGATAGCCGTGGGTGCTATTATGTGTGGGTTATGTTGTAACCTATGAGTGAATATATATAGAGAGAGGATAGCCGTGGGTGCTAATAAGGTGCATGGTCCTTATTAGCACCGAACGACATTTCTATTTATGTAATTGCAAAGCCTTCTTTGCGTTATATTTGATTATGTGAGTATTTCAATTTTTGGCTTCCTACAGTCAAAGTTGAGGAGAGCAAATAAAAATCCTAAGGTACCTAGTCGAATGAAAGGCAACAGTACCTAAATATAGTCTACACTTATCCAATACTAATTTCTGTATTATGATGATAATGAGATATATTGTTTATTGTGAATGAATACTTATAACCATGTAACCATCGTAGGAGATGATATCAAGGATATCATTTGGTAAGTGGTATCATAGATGGTATAGGCAGGCTACGGGTACAGCCTCTTGGAAGACTATAGGGGTAGTGAGGATATCGTAAATAATCTCGTGTCACTTACCCAACCGTTGGAGGTGTAAATATGTGACATTTGGCTCATGGTAACAGAATAATGTCCAAGGGGATTTATTATGATATTTCGTCATTGTTGATTCCTCTTGAATTTGGGATTCGGTGGAATCCACGAGTTGTATTCAATAGAATCCATATGTCAAATTTTACAATATCCAAATTCAGTGGAATCCATATTATTTATTGTTATTTGCTTTTCATGTCGTTAACACTAATATTCGGACCAGGAGACCCCTTAATTTCTTGTGAGGTCGAATTCTAATGGATCTTTGCCTCTTATTGATAAAATCTTATGATCTTTGTCCCAATAGGGTTCGGAGTGACCTGCCTTCCCTATACATTTGAGTTGTAGATACGATGAAATATAAATTTTTAGATATATTTATCAGTTGGATATTATATTATTATTCATGACTATTGGCATACATTATGTATTGTATATCTAAGACATTTATTATAATTTTCTATTTATTTTTGAATTTGTTATCACTTGTTAGGTATTTGACTCACCCTTATAATTTTTTTTTTCAGAGTAGCAGGTTTAGACAATAATAACTCTAGAGTTAGATAAAGGGTTGTTGTAAAAGAGATTGAAACCCAGCGGAAGAGAGTATTGATTTTATATTCTAGATATATATTTTGATATTTTGCTTCATTTTGTTAGAATTTATATTTTTCATATTTATTTTTGGTATGAGGAAGTTTAGATTATCATAGTTATGTTTTTTTTTTTATCAGCTATGGATATGCTACATGTTGATTTGAGGCTTAAAATTTTTTTCTTATATTATCAGATTTATGTATTAGTCATGGATCAAGTTAAGGTCATTACAACTTGCGCGCTGTTGGGTTTCGGTTCGCGGGGTCACGTGCAACACAAGTGTTTGGGATTGTAAGAGGTGGAGAAGGAGAGATTAAAACCAAGTTTTACGTGGAAAGCCTCCTCTCAAAATGAAGAAGAAAAACCACGAGGCTCTGAGCCTTTGGAAATGCTTCACTTTGGGTGGAAGTCTTACAATATACAAGTTTTGGGAGTATCTTCCCTTTTCATTTTCTTAAAGTCTCTTCTTCTGGTCCTCGTACCTGGGTGTCATCTACTACTTACGATGTCCTCGAGTTTCTTCTGGTTAAAGGGACCTCTCGGACCTTTGTCGTAGCTTTGGCTTTTGGGGACGCCAGCCTGTGTTTTGGGCCTTTTGGGCCGTCCAGCCCTCTTGGTTCATGGACACATTTCTGGGCTTTTTACTTGGGCCTTTCCTTTGGGCCGTTCTTTATGGGCCCAATATATTGGGGCCCAAAATAGCCCCCCATGCCAAAGGGTTCGAGGTCCTCGACCGTTCATCATGAAGTTGCTGCTCCTCCTGGGAGGTGGATTTCTTCTTGCCCTAATTTGTCCGCGTACTCGTTGTAACTTGAAAGGGACGTTTCTGGGCAGGAAAGGGTATGATTGTCTGCATACTCGTCTAGGCCCTTTGCAGCGGTTGTCCGAGTTCATGCATGTCCTCGGAGTGATCGTGGCGCTAGGCTTGGTGGAGGATTGTCCCAGGACTTCTTCTGAATCCGAGACCTGACCAACGCCACCGTTTGGGTTTCTGCAGGACATTAAATGCTGAAGTGACGCGCTGACAGACGTCTTGGGAAGGCAAGGCCATCATTTTCATGGGACGAACAGCCAAGAGACGTGTGGAGAGGGTATTGAGTGAGCATCTTTTGAATTTCAAGAATATTTAAGGGCCTTCTCGTCCCGACTCCTCATTTCAACGTCTGCTTTCCATTTTCTCTAACTACTGAGATCCTCATTCTTCCCTTGCTGAAACTTTTTTTGCCCTTTTGCCTTTGCTTTTCGACGTCCATGGCGCCAGGGGTGAAGGACATTGCCTCTACGATGACGCTCAATAGGCTCAAGGAGATTCGAGCACGATACCAAATCTCTGAGTCCACGGCCATGATGATTCAGGAGTCGCACGATAGGGCGTGGTGTCCTCAAGAAGGCTTCATCATCGTCTACGAAGTTCACCTCAAAGGTGGGCTACGGTTTCCTGTGCAAGAGGAGCTTTACGACATCATGAGGGCACTCGGAGTCCCCTTCGCCAGGCTCCAGCCAAATGCAGTAAGGTATTTGGTGTCTTTGTGCATTTTCTTTCGGTGCAAGGAGAAGCTCTTGAATGTCCTTACAGTCAAGGTTATGTTTCGCTTTACACATAACCTTGACTGGATCACAATGAGCCCCCGCCCGGACTTTTCCTTGATGTGCGGGGGGAACCCGGACTCCACAAAATGGTGGAAGGATAAGTTCTTCTTCCTCGGTGTTTATGAGCATTGGGCCATCCCCATTGGTTGGGGGAAAGTGGTAAGCCAGTATAGCTCTGATCCTTCAAAGGAGGACAGAGAAAGTGTGAAGGAGTTCACGGACTTGGTGCTTGCCAATCTCGGGGGCTTTCACCTAAACAAACGTAATATCTGGTTGTCGTCCGAGAGTTTTGAGGAGGCAAAGTGGGGACCACGGGCCCAGGCCTATGTCGCCGCTCCTCCCGAGAAGTCCAAGAAAAAGCGGTCGAGGAGGAGAGCGGAGCCACTGAGGATTGAGGGGCCTGCTGATCACTCGGGAAAGATCCTTTCGATCGAGAGTTCGAAACGTCCAGTGGTCGTTGTTGAGCTACCTTCTCGTGATGATGATGATTTCAGCATCGATGATTTGGGTGACGATGATGTGATTGCCCCTCTGCTTAAGAGGTCGAGGACTTGTACTTCACCAGAGTCCTCAGGGACTGAAGGTCTCGCCCCTGGCTCTGCAGCTGATCCTCTTACTGAGTCCTTACGGATGATTGTACAGATTGTGGAGCTCCCGGACGTCCAGCCTCCTAGTGATGATCCCGATTTCGGAGTTCTCGTTGATCCGCCTGGTGACGCCTTGGTCAGGATGGATCACCCTTCCGAGGACATAGGAGGCGAGAATTTTGCCGCGGACGCTGAGGGGGGAACGACGGCTGAGACGGTCTAAGAGGTGGTGGAGGCTTAGGAGTTTGGCGTTGCTGACCTGATGTCCCTCGATCCTTCTGAGCATCCTATCTCAGTCCAAGCTGATCAGCCGTCCGAGCTTTTTGGGGACGTCGACGTTGGGGCAGGCTCATCAGTGCCTTTTACAGCTGTGGAGCTTGTGCCTAAAGAGGCATATGCGGTGCCTGAGAGTGACCCGCAAGAGTCCAAGGCCCCTGGAGAGTGCGGACCAGGGCATGGCCCTCTTGTTTCTAAGGTAACCCACCGATTCCTCTTTTGGCTTATTTCCGGTTTGCCTGAGTCTTGATGGGTTTTTCTGTTTGCAGCTTCAGGGTCTGATTGGGGGCCTTAATGAGCTGATGGGAGAGATCGCCCAGTCTCGCTCAGAAATGGAGTCGTTGAGGGCCACTCGAGAAGCTGCACAGCGGGCTGAAGCGAAGCTGGCTGAATCAGAGAGGAAGGTCGCCTCTTTGGAGGACACCGTCAAGCTTTTGCGGCTTCAGCAGGATCTCCTCCGGGATAGGGTCCTTCTCCAGGGGGAGAGGTTGAGGACATTTGTGCAAACCGCGGAGATGGCACCATTGTTGGACAGCAAGTACTGGGAGGGCATTCGCATGTGCCGCCGAGTGCTGCAACTGGTTAGTCCGAGGTTTCCTATGGCCGTCCTTGATCCCAGGAACGCCAGTGCCTTAAGCGCAGGAGACTTATACGGTGTTGCTGGGAGGCCTTTCCCTAGGTCCCCTCGGGCAGGGCTTGAAGGTCAACCTTTTGTGCCCGAGGAGTCTGGTCCGGTGGACCAGGCGAGGCCTTCCGGAGCTCAGGAGGCTCGAGGAGTAGGGAGCCAAGAAGGGCTCCCATGACACTTTGTCCTTTTCTTTTCTTTACTACAACATTTTACACAAATTTATTTTTATGAATAAAACATGTCCTTTCTGAATCAGGGCTTTGGACTTTCCTGTCTCGTTTGTACAAGTGTTGCTCTTCCTTTTGTGACGCGATGTGCAGCGCCTTATTTTTAGCTTTAAGCGTGTGATCCTTTTGGGATTCTCTTAGCCACTTAACCTCTTAGGTTTCTTAGTGTTGGATGTAGTTGTCGAAATTCGACCTCTAGGGCCGCTCGGGCACAGCCGAGTTTTTGGAGTCATACGACCTCTAGGGCCGCTCGGTCGCTGCCAAGTTTTTGGAGTTATACGACCTCTATGGCCGCTCGATCACTGCCGAGTTTTTGGAGTTATACGACCTCTGGGGCCACTCGGTCACTGCCGAGTTTTTAGAGTTATACGTCCTCTGGGGCCACTCGGTCACTGCCAAGTTTTTGGAGTTATACGACCTCTGGGGCCGCTCTGTCACTGTCGAGTTTTCAAAGTTATACGATCTCTGGGCCGCTCGGTCACTGCCAAGTTTTTGTTGGAGTTATACGACCTCTGGGGCCCCTAGGTCACTGCCGAGTTTTTGGAGTTATACGACCTCTAAGGCCGCTCGGTCACTGCCGAGTTTTCAGAGTTATATGACCTCTGGGGCTGCTCGGTCACTACCAAATTTTCAGAGTTATACGACCTCTGGGGCCGCTCGGTCACTGCCGAGTTTTTAGAGTTATACGACCTCTGGGGCCGCTCGGTCACTGCCAAGTTTTTGGAGTTATACGACCACTGGGGACACTCAGTCACTGTCGAGTTTTTAGAGTTATACGACCACTGGGGCCGCTCGGTCACTGCTGAATTTTTGTTGGAGTTATATGACATCTGGGGCTGCTCGGTCACTGCCAAGTTTTTGGAGTTATATGACCTCTAGGGCTGCTCAGTCGCTGCCGAGTTTTTGGAGTTATACGACCTCTGGGACCGCTCGGTCACTACCAAGTTTTTGGAGTTATACGGCCTCTGGGGCCGCTCGGTCACTGCCAAGTTTTTGGAGTTATACGACCTCTGGGGCCGCTCGGTCACTGCCGAGTTTTTGAAGTTATACGACCTCTGGGGTCGTTCGGTCACTACCGAGTTTTTGTTTGAGTTATACGACCTCTGGAACAGCTCGGTCACTGCCGAGTTTTCAGAGTTACACGACCTCTGGGGTCGCTCGATCACTGCCGTGTTTTTGTTGGAGTTATACGACCTCTGGGGCAGCTCGGTCACAGCCGCCTGATGGGAGGCACCTGTCGAAGGGTCCCATCTCCCGGGTGGACGTGCTGTCTTGTCTGCTCACCATCTTCGTAGCGCTTGTTGTTCTGTGATGGTAGGGAGTTTGTGAGCTTTTTGTCACGTTTCCACAGACGGCGCCAATGTTACGTTTTGATTCGCGGGGTCACGTGCAACACAAGTGTTTGGGATTATAAGAGGTGGAGAAGGAGAGATTAAAATCGGGTTTTACGTGGAAAGCCTCCTCTTAAAATGAAGAAGAAAAATCACGAGGCTCTGAGCCTTTGGAAATGCTTCACTATGGGTGTAAGTCTTACAAGATACAAGTTCTGGGAGTATCATCCCTTTTCCTTTTCTTAATCTCTCTTCCTTTGAGAGCTTTTCTCGTTTGGAAGCTCCTGAATACTTCCTTTTTCTCCTTCGTTCTTCTGGGAAAGAGGAGGGAAGAAAAAGGATCCTGAGGTAAGAGCCTCTACTGAGTATTTATAGGGGAAATTGTGCCATTGAAGAGGAGACACGCGGATGGCCGAGAGGTGGGTCGATGTCCCATTGGTTGCATTAATTGCTTCTGGCACATGCAGGGTAGGGCCTGAGCATGTTAGGCATGTAGAGTCTAGGCGTCAGTCTTGATTTGACTAGACATGCTCTGTGGAGACGGCACCTGGTAGTGGTTCTAGGCTCCTTGGGAATCGGCGAAGTTGCTTTGTTGGCGCTTTTGGCCGCGTACGAGATAGTCCTCGTCCTTTCGTGGTGTGCCTCGTTCCCCTGCGAGTTTGCGGACTCGCTAGACAATGCAGCTCTCGGATACCAACTGTCTGTTGGTGGATCTTTGACCCTTCATAGAGGGTTCTCGGGTCTCTTCTTCTGGTCCTCGTACCTGGGTGTTGTCTACTACTTACGTTGTCCTCGAGCTTCTTCTAGTTAAAGGAACCTCTCGGACCTTTATCGTAGCTTTGGCTTTTGGGGACACCAGCCTGTGTTTTGGGCCTTTTGGGCCGTCCAACCCTCTTGGTTCGTGGACACATTTCTGAGCTTTTTACTTGGGCCTTTCCTTTGGGCCGTTCTTTATGGGCCCCTATATTGTGGCCCAACACGCACCAATTTATTTATAAAAGCTACACTCATATTGTTTTTGGTTTGTATGAGAAAAAGAAAAAGAGAGAGAAATAAAAGAGAAAGAAGAGAGAGGAAGGAAAGGAATCAGATTTTGTAACGTCGTTTTATTATATTTGTCAAATTAAAAGGGTAAAGATAAGTATTTTTAAACCTAATTTTGGTCTATTTCAATTTTCCTATACTTTTGTATATATTTGGCAGTTTATCATACATGTATACTATTTTTTACCACTCCCACTTTGAATAAAGATATATCTATGTAATTTCACTAGTTGTTTTGAGGTTTTGTTTTTGGTTTTGTCAATCATTTGACGAATTAGTCAAATTTGAACGAAATGAGTAAATATTTAAGTCATTTTGTTCGTATACGTGCGTATTTGTATAATAACAATCATCAAAATTTTCATTTGGGTCAAATTCTATTTTATTATTTTATTTAAAGTTTATACTTACCTATAGGATAAAAAGTTTTATATTTGCACTTTTTTAAAACGAATGTATTATAATTTTTTGGACAAAGAAAAAAAATTAAATATTTGTTATAGATTCCCATGATTTGGTATTTTTGTCGAAAACTATTATAGGAATTAAATAGAATAACATATTTAGATGTTTTAGCATATTTTGAATGACTTAAGAATTGTACATATCATCCATATGTGAAAAAAAAATAGCCTTTGATTTCATCTATAAATAGGAATATATAGACGGCCTACCTATACATTTAAATAGTATTAATTTTGGCTAAAATTATTAAAACTATGTGTACCCTTCCTCAAAAGTAGTCTTTTGATCCTTAATTCTCATACTTTAGTATGTTTTAGATTTTAATATTTTTACCTATATCTAATTTGATATTCAAGATATTTGACTTTAAGACTTGTAAATTTTGACCAATATTTAGATTTAGTTTGAATTAGTTGGACTTTAGACTTTGACCTTTGGATTTATAATTCAGAATTTTGGATGATTTTTACACAATTAGACTATTGATATTTGTATAGGAATTATAAATTTCACATACAAAATCAAATTTAGACATTTGTTAAGCATACATTTGACATTTTTGGATATTAAGATATTTGAACTTTGAAAAGTATTGCATTTTCACACATTTTTTTTCCACTTATATGTTCTGATTGTCGACTTACACCTATTTTATATATACTTACATACTTATTGAGCTTTCTACTTACGTTTTATAAATGTTTCTAATATTTTAATATTAATGAATTTGAAGAATTGTAAGTTTTGAACGAAGGGTGACTTGCAGAACTGGATTACTCATAGCAATCTTTGGATTTATATTTTGACTTATACTTTATTTGTATTTAAATTTACATATGCGATTGTTATATTGTTTGATTGTTTTGATTGTTGTCATTTTGGAGATTTTCCATACCTCAAATATGATAGGCTTGTTGTGTGATTTGGATTTTTGTTAGACAATTTTCCTTACCAATATGATTTGAATTTTTATCGGATTTTATACTATTAATAAGAGATTGGACGAATTGTTCGGAGTTAGTTTTGTGCCTGTTGCGAGTCTGAGTATTTTTGGTATTTGGATGTGGTTTGTTCACGTCCAACCCAACTTGGGGTTAAATCAAATTTTAGAAAGTTTCATATCTAAATAAAAAAAGTATATATGCATATAAATAAAATACGAAATTTGGAATGGGATGTAATATACTTATTAAATATCTTACATTATACAAGCACGTCAAAGTTAGGGATAGGGCATACCTCTAAACACTCTCAATGATAATATTTTTTGAGATAAATAGATTTCAAGTGTGAGAAACAAGCTTTCTATTTTGGATGCATAACTTTTATACCCCATTTTAAAGTATTGTAGATAGTGTGAATGATTCTTTCTAAGTTGGAAAAAATGTATACCTATATGAAAGCTTCCCAATAGCCTCAATGTTCTTTAACACCAAGTCATCTACTTGAAATGTTTGTGCCTACACATTTCCATTATCACCCTTTGTTGATAGACCACCCCTTGGATATATGCCACTTCACTAATTTTTTCCAAGAAATCTAGATTCTATCCAAGCAATAGAGAATTATAATTTGGGGCAAAATTTTTCACCCAATAGCTTGATAAGCCTACTTTCACTTTCATAGCACAAATTGAAAGGCATCTCTCAAGTGGATTCTCTTGAGATCATTCAATTGACCTGAAGTATGAATGAAAGTTTGTCTATCCAAATGCTTCTAATCTTGTCAAACTTAGTCTTCAAATTGCTAATTATTATTCAATTAATTATCTTTTCTTGTCCATTTGTCTATAGGTATAAAATTGATATGTAAACTAATCGAATACCCTAGTCTTTTTCAATACTTTGTGAGCCTTCTACCCAAGAATTGAAGACTGTTGTAAATGACTATAACCACTGGTACCTCAATTCTACAAACAATACTTTGATACACCAATTTTGTGGTATTTTCCTCTATACTCTTGGCCAGATGAGATGTTTCTACCTATTTTTGTGAAGTAGTCGATTGTAATAATAATATTTTTTTTTGACATGTCACCGGAGTAGGACTTAGTATGTTTAGCCCCCAATTTGTAAATAGCCAGGGAGTTTACAAAGTTTAGAGTTCCATGTGTGGTTATTAAGAGACATTGTCATGGATTTAACTGTTGTTATATTTTTGGACAAACTCTATAACATATTTTTTATATTGTTGGTTAATAATATTCTTATCTTATAATATTAAAAGACAGATTATTTCCTCTCATACATGCCCCACATATATCGAGATACACTTCTCTAAGGTCGTACTTGGTTTTCACTGAAGTCAAGCAGCACATATAAGATAATGAGTAATGGCTTCTATACAATAATCCATCTAGTATAATGTATCAACCCGCATGTTTTTGTGATCCTCTTTACCTCCATTGGATCGCTCAGCAGCGTTTCACTCCGAAGATACTTTAAATAAAGGCTCATCCAAGTTGTTTAATTAGATACTCGAAGAATTTCATCTTGTTTCTCTATATGTGGTCATTGGAGTATCTTTCACATATCCTAAGCATATCATTCTCGTGTCACCTTTTTGAAAAGGCAATTAGTTTTTCACATATTTTCTTTAGAAATACGGATGATTTTGAACAAGTCAAGGAAAAACAATAGTGTCTGTGCCTCATAGAGATATTTGACTAGTTCTAAACTTGTTACCTCAAAGTTAGTTAATATTTGATTGGTAGTAAATATTTGATTGAATACTATCTCACAATCATTGAAAATAATTAAATTATTGGCAGAATATTCCTTAGCTAATTTTAGTTAGGCTAGTAGAGCATCATATTTGGCCACATTGTTGGTTGCTAGAAATCAAAATGTGATTAAGTATTTGATCTTAATCCCTTATGGTGAAATCAAGACAATTCCAGCTCTATTACTTGTTTGAGAAAATGCTTCACCTACTTGTAAAGCCCACCTAGGTGGCAACATGCCTAGCACATCCCTAGAGAATTCAATTTCCTCATTTGAAATTAAGGTCATTATTTTGATGTTCATGTAAATATAGAATTCCTCATCTTCCCTAGAATGAATTAGCAAAGGCGAATATGCTAAATATTCTTTTAAATTTTGAAAAGTTTATTAGTACTCATCTACCACTTGAAAATTATTTGTCTTTGCTCCTCTTAATGCTTTAAAGAATGTTAAGTGTTTCTCAACTAGTTTTACCATAAATTAGGATAGGATTATAAGTCGCCTAGTCACCATTGGATATCTTTAATTATCCAAGGTGGCTCTATATTCATAATTGTTTTAATCTTCTTAAGTTAGTCTCTATCCAATGTTGATAAATTATGAAGCCTAAAAACTTACCAAAAGTAACCCCAAACATTACTAGATTATTAATATGGTCATCGACAAGTATACTTTTAGCAAGTATGTCATCAACTTATACCTCCATATTTTTTTGATCTATAGTTAGAATATTTTGTCCACTAGCCTCTGATTTGTCGCACTAACATTTTTCAAATCGAAAGGTATTATTTTATGGCAATAGATTTCCTGGTCAGTCAAGAATAAGGTCCTTTATTTATCTTTAGAAGTCATACAAATCTGGTTATATCCTAAATAAATATCCACAAAGCTTAGTAATTGATGTCCAAATATCAAATGTACTAGTTGGTCAATCCTTCAGAAAACAAAATTTACTTTTTGTCATGCTTTATATATATCATTGAAATCAATGTATATCCTCCATTTTCTGTTGCTTTTCTTTACACTGATGATATTGGATAAGTAATCTAGATAATGTTTATTAATGACGCAATCATCAATCAACTTTTTGACCTCTTCTAGAATTGACACTAGTTTTTCAAGACACAATTATGCCTTTCTATCTAACAAGTTTGCTTGCGGAGACGAAGCTTAACTTGTTGACTATCATCTTTGTTGGTATACCTATTATGTCTGTGGATCTCCAAATGAAAAATATGCATTGCTCTATAGGTTTTCTATCAATTATAGCTGCAAATCTTGATCCAGTGAAGATTTGATCTAAACATATTTACCTGAATTTGCTTGATTCAAAAAAATCTAAAGCAGTGACTTGTCAGTTAAGCCTATTGAAAGAAGGCCTCATTCTAAAGGTTGAATTCTTTTATCAGTTTTAGAGGTTCCAAGCCGTTGATTTATGTTAAATAACAGCTTCATCCAATGACTTGGTCTCCTTTAACTTCTCTGGCTCTATATTTAGTTAGAAACTTCATTTTTAGATGCAAGATAGAGGTGATTGCTCCGAATATTATCAGGCATAGTCGGTCCAGTATGACATTTTAAACTGAAGGAAGATCTCCTACCAAAATATTTAGTCGATCGGATGTGATATTAGGATATATGCCCATCTTAACTTCTAGGTGTATAATTCCCTTAACATTGACCGATTTTTTATTCAACCCGTATAATAATCTATTCAATGGATTCATTTAATTACATTTCAATCCTAATTTAATGAAAGCATCAAAATAATAAATATTTTTTAAACTTTTATTAGTAATAAAAATTTATTTCTATTGGTAATCCTAAACCCTATCTAAAATAAGTATAGTTACAATACGATGGTCAAAATGAAAAAAAAAATATATGTGCCATATCATCATAACCAAAACAAATGACATTTTTCTATACCCTTATTTTTTTATCTATTACTGAGGAAGCTTCTTCCGGATGATCTAAAATTGCCAAGCTAGCAAGTCTAGTTGATACCATGTTAATGACCCCTACAACTACTAAATTGTGTGGTTTCTTAGGCAGATATTCATCATCCTCGTCTTTTCCTAGGGTGGACTCAAGATTTTGCAAAAGTTTTTTGAGGTATCATATCCCAATCTCCATCTAAAGTATCCAATAGTCCTTGGTATTGTGCCTTGAAGATTAATAGTAAGTGTAATACTTTGATTGGTTTCCTCCTTTCAAGTTCTTGACTAGCTTGGACTATTTTAAATTTTTTTATTCTAAATTTGTATCAAAATATGTATCCCAATGTCAATGAAGACATGAGATGTGGTGGGTTGTACTCTCAGCGAACACTTGACTTAGTCCGTTGTTGCTTATGATAGTTCTAAGCATATAAGTTGCTATTGTTTTTCCTTTTTCTAGCCTCAATATATCTCAAAGGTTGCTCATAGTTTGAGCGTTTTGGACCTTTTTGAATTGTTTGCCTCCTTTTTAATGATATGAACCTAGGTGATCATTTTTACTTTTAAGAATGTCTTACGATCCTACTAAACCCACAAATTGATAAAGTTACTTGGTTGAATTATCACCATAAAAACATTCGGATTCACCTCATTGTTAAGTTTTGATATGCCTCTAGCATCAATGCTAAATCAAGTCAAAAAATACTTTACGCTCTCATTGGAAGCCTATTTATCCTAGCAAGGTGTTAGTTGTTTTTCTTTTCCTTTTGTTGGAAGTGAAGTGAGACAAAAATTAGTCAGCTAGTTTCTAAAAAATCTCAATAGAATTTTGTCTTAACCTATATAACCAAATTCACACATCTTCCTTCATGTTTAAAGGGAAACAAAGGCATAGTGTCCTCTAGATTTTAGAAGATGATCAACATACCAAAGTGGTCTATCTGATCCATTGGGTCTATATTTCTCTCATATGGCTCTAATACGAACATTCTAAATTTATGAAGGAGCCAACACCTCTTTATCTCAAAGTTGAATTGTGTACAACCCAGTTGGATCGTCTAGTGAGCGAAGCTTCCTTGGAAGACTTGTTGCTCTATTCTTTTTATATGTTCATCCACTTCAGTTGTGGAAGCTGTTCTCTTAGAGTCAATGAATCTTCTCAACTCTGAATGATTAGCAAATGTGCTTAGTATCTACATAGCTAGGAGAGGGGAATGCTACATGATCCTTTCTCTCAGATTGAGTGGCACCCAAAATCCTATGTCTGGGATTCCGGTGTTATGGGTTCTCTTCCCTAACCCCAAAGTTTAAACAATTTTCAAGTCCAGAAGGAACAACTTAGTTATACACCTCAAAAACCATAAACGTCTTTCGCCAAGAGTGGCTCCCCCATAAG
>JAOVVI020009347.1:0-13665 GCA_028571085.2 Nepenthes alata
CGGGGGGTGACGGGAGTTATTTCGTTTTAATACACCAGGGCATCTGTGAGCCCTGAAATCCACAACCTAAGCTGAATTCTCACAATTTCTGGGTCTTTTAATTGTTTATTATGCAACACTCTTTCTGGGATTAGACGAACGTTCTGCATTAATTACTATAATTAGTGGCATTTTAAGATGTAATATCTCAAAATTCAATGCTTTATATCCATAAATTTAGGTTTGGGATTGATAGTTTTTTCTTCTGTAAGACTACTCTCTTTGTTGGAACTGGTTATCATGAGTGGTTCTTCTTCTTTTCTCTCTAGATGGTCAGAGAAGAAACATGGGAGTCCTTCATTGCTGATACCTTACTCTTTGGCAAGGTGACGCCCTGGTGATTTCTTCTTGCCAGTACAATGTAGTTATGGTTTCTTTATTCATTAAAACTACTAACAACTATTTCACCTTTTTAAGCTCATAGCAATATTCTAGTACCATATTGAGCTGTTTTATCGATCTCTATTAAACAAATTAAGTCCCATAGTTTTTCTGCCAAGGTTAGTTCTGCCGGGGACTGATCAAATATCACTGGATGGTGTAATACTAAATAACATGACAATCTATTGGTGTTTTTGCTTTTTTATTTTCTATTAAAACTGCTAAGACATATTTCACTCTTTCAAGTCCATAGCAATATTGTAGTTCCATACTGAGCTGTTTTATGTTACTCAAGTACGCTCATTAAGTCTCATAGAGATTTTCTGCCCAGGTTAGCTCTGCCAGGGACTGATCAAATATCACTGGACGATGTGATACTAAATCACATGGCATTCTTTCAACGACACGGCAAGTTTTTATGGACTGAGATTAAGGGGAGGGGAGTATAGCAGAGCAGAGAAGCACAATGAGAAGTGCAATATTAGGAATTTATTAAGTATTTTGGCATTTGATTATTTTCTCGTTAATTCATGTAATATTTTGAGAGTGATCTTTGATATAATGGTTTAATTGCCTTATTATGATATTGAAGTTATGGGTTCAAACTATGGATTCAAGCACTTTACAAAACTGAGGCAAGACTACATATATTTTACCCCTCCCTAACCCTAATGATGGAGGAGCCTCTTCTACTGAGTTGCCCTTTAAATCTTGTAATTTGAAGGCAGCTTAGGATATCTGTTATTTTCAGAAACTGTATATTATTTTCAGAAACTGTAGGTTTTTTTTTTCAGTTATCTCCACATTTTAGGTAGTTATCTTTTAGAACATGGTTTAATGAGGATTAAATTGAGATATTGTTGGCCATGAATTCGTGGCCATTATTGCCAGAACTATGATTATGGTAAAATAAATGCATGTGTGCCAGTTTCTACAAAATACCAAGGTGGCAGTATTGAGCAGTGTGATACTGTCTAAGATTCCAACTGATCTTCTCCTTGTGTTTATGGTGAGCATGAGAAAATATGGCTGGATGGATTGATAAAATGTGATGTGATGCACCCTTACTTAATCGGAATGTTTGAAAGAAAACAAGTTATATTTCCTTTATAGATTCTTGTAATGCCTTTGACGAAGAGTGATTGGGAACCGGTTGTAAGGTCCATTACCAAAATTCAATCAATTGTGAACACATCCACATTCAACTCAATTGACACAATCCAATTCACCAACAAATCTAGTGTTATACAAATATTTCCCAAAGCACACACAAAAGAAATCAAAATAACAAGTAGATTAAGTAAACAAACATCTGCAATATGATCACAATATTTACTCTAAGTCAACACTAGCAATTCTTAGAGTGAAATCTAAGAAGAGTTGAAGAAATACCTGATAGGGTCCCAAGCTTTGTGGCCATATGTCTCACAGAAGTTCGAAAAATGCATCCTTCCCATTTGAATTTGGCCTCCTCCCTTACATAGTTGTCTCATAATTACATATTAAAGGAGAAAATAACTAACTAAAAACTACATAACTGCTCGCTGCTCGAGCACCTGTTGCACGCCTGGATTTCTGCTAATCTGATGCTTGAGCTCACATCGCATGCCCAGATTCTGTCAATCTGTCGCTCAAGTACCTTTCACATGCCCTTCGCTTGCCTGGATTATGCGAATTTGCAGCTCAAGCTTTTGTTGTGTGCCATGCCCCTTATTGTCGAGTCCTATCAAAAGGACTTAAATATCATTCAACTCAGAAATAATGACATCCAAATGATATCAAATTGTATGGATTACACAGGAGTTTGGGTTTACCATTTAAATAAACCGCTTTGTACAACTGGCATTGGAGTTAAGAGTCACCAGGAACTGTTTCCGGCCATGAGAAATCAAGAATATCAACTGTGTAGTGAAAATTAAATTAAACAAAAAACGCACCTCCAAGGTGAAGGCCAAACACTCAATTGTCTGGTCTATTCATTGGAAAATGCTCTCTTCTTATAGCTAGGGTGATGATCTGTAGCTAGGCAAGCTATTCTAGCCAAGCGGATTCTCACCTTGTAATAACATGATCTTCCTTCTCAAATTGATTACACTCCCAGGCAATTAATTTCAGTGGTTGACTTGTAGTTATTTGAAATTTGAATATGCCAATCATGGGAAGCGTGTGACCAAAAAATGTGAGGCTGTGAGAAGTATTTATGGGCAGATGGATACAGTTTCCAGAGATCACACTTCTGGCTGATAGCTGCTCTGTCCGTCACCTCCAAATTTCCTGAAAAGATCATGTGACAGTTACTAACCACCTTCTTGCATCAACACATGTTGCTTTACGAACTTTCACTATCTCGGGGCCAGCCTTTATTCCGGTCATGTACACTCTAGAAAATATTGCCATCTGTCATATTCATTCGTGGCAATATTGTTATTGCTAGTCATGCTTTTCCTCCAATTTCATAGTCATTGGTTTGGTCACGAACTTCTGTTAGTAAACAGATTTGGTTACTAGTTGATTTGGAACTATGTGCCTTCATAAGCACACCCTGTTTCTTAGTTATATCAATAATGATGAATTGCAGAATGTTTAGATTATAGAGTTCTTTGATTCTATCTCTGTCTGCCTCTTCCTGCCCACCTGTTCTCTTTCTCCCTCTGGTTTCTCATCCCTTTTCTCCATGTTATTCTCTCTTTTTCTTCTTTGCCCCTCTAATTTCTTTTCCGATGGGTGGAGCTTCAAAAGGTGAAGCAAGCCGTGATAACCCATCTCTCTCCCTTCCTCTGTTTCACTGAGTCAATTCAACTTCAATTTGGTGTGATTTTTACCTTTATGGAACATCAAATTTGGGCTTTGTTAATGAAACATAAATCCAAAGCGATGTGAGAATTGTAAGGTCGATGGCAGGAGGGATGGTTGAAAGAGAACTTCCCTGTTGTTGGACTTCATAACCTGACGATTGAAGAGGAACTGCATTTGGATTCTGATTGGACGAAGACTTCATGCAAATGTGATATATATAAAGCAAAATAACTACATAGAAATTGTCATGTTTCTGCAATTCTATTTTATACAAATAAAATTGTTCAAGAATTCTTTCTTCCGATGTGAGCTTTGTTTTTGCTTTCAGGTGTTTCTTTTCGTGCTTGCTTTATTTGTGGATTACCATTTGGCTCTATGGTACATCATGGTATATCTAGGTAGGCCTTGTCATCCTCTGTATCATTCATTATGGGTGGGATAATGTGACATTTATAAGAAGCATGATACAGCTGAATTCCATTTGTGTGCCAACACAATAAAGGAGAAGTATCCCAGATCCTTCTCCCCCTTAGTGACTTTCCCTTTGGTTTGATAGCGCATTAAATTTGTTCTCCTTTTTTCCTCAAGGGAATTGATCACCAAAATTTGTAAAGGGTTGGAACTCTTTTTATAGGACATTCACTTTATGGAACTCATGTGATTTTTGTGTATTTTGATTTTTAAGCTTTTCTGATGCCTGAGTTTTAAGCCTTCTAGTGTAATTGAGTATGTAAAGCTGGTCAGATTCTAGTCGCTTTTTCCATATCGTTGTTCATTATCTTTCTACTTTCACAAGTATTGCAATATGAAAAATTGGCATATGGCCTTTGGCCCATGTTTTATTAGTCATGACCTATTCTGGTCAGATTCTTATATCCTGGTGCTATTATTCTCATGGAAATTTTACCCGTAGAATGGCATTGATTTTTGAGAAGTTTCCCCTGAAGATCCTATTCCTTTCTATGATACATTGCTTTGAGCAGTTGGCACTGCATTTAATTTTAGGGAGTCTTATATCCAACACGCTTTGAGGCAATTTGCTTACCTTCTCACTTGTGCTCTTTTATTTTCTCTTCCTAAATGATTGATGGCTTTGATCTTTTTGACCAATTACTTGTATTGCTTGTTACAGTGATATCTATTATGACACAACAACCTGTCATTCAGGAACTAGGTACAGTGTCACGGATGTGCTGTTTAATTGCTCCATCTCATGATATCTTCTGCCATTGTGTGGATTCTTTACCACAAAAGAAATTACCTGCTGATTGATGCAAAGGGATCTAATTAATCTTTTAATGCTTGTTCTTAGGTACTGCAAATGCATTAACACCATTGCAGTTAGAAACCTCATTGACTGAAGGTGATACGTCAAGATTTTGGCTGGTTGGTATAATAGATATATATATATATATATATATATATATATATTATATTTTGATGTTCCACATTCTCAAACCTTTTATATGACAGAACTTTACTTAATGAAGTGAAGCACCTGAATAAATAATACTCATGTCAGTCCATACAAATAGATGTGTATTGTCTGAGAAATTTGTATTTGTGTTCTGAAATGTAACATTGACTTGCTGGCTGGAAAATGTGGATATTAAGGTTATTAGAAAAGTATTTCATGCTTGACAATATTTTAGAACAGAACCGATGACCAACGCTCTACTGATCATGATAATTATGGAAAGTCATTCAGTGAAATGATTTAGCATCACGTAATTGACAATCAGACAGATATAGAAGAGAGACAGTGTGGAGGAAAAACATTTTGTACACAGCGTGGAGCCAAGGAGATTATGACTACTAACATGACTGCTAATGGATATTCTTGCAGCAGTAGCATAAGGAACTAGCAGCAAACAGGTTAAAAGTTATGTCTAATAATTTTGACAGCATCCATCCATATTTGTTTATGCATGCTTATGAGCTTATTTTTTCCTTACATAAAGGCAGAGATGACGCAGTTATGTTAACTAGGGTCTTGTTCTTCTCCCATACGGTCAACAATGGCCTGTAAACTTGACTATGATCGATTATGAAGCACCATGTCATTTATCTTCTTGTCAGGTTTAGTTATTAGCAGCTTCATGTTTTTTCTAGTTGTTATACTACTTTGTATGTGTATTTCGCTCATTTGGTTTTAGATATGATTTTAGATAAGATTATCTGATATGTACTCAAGGATTTGAAGTTATTTTTGTTAAGTTGTTTTTTTCCTTTTATAGCTACGTGATTGATGAGTAAGTTTTTCAGGTTGAATTCCGTGCTTCGTATTCTTCTGCTTGTGTCCGCACCAGTCGTATCTTTCCCGAACTATCAATCACGTAACTTTCTTTCCTCGATCTCACTCTTGCTTTGCGGTAATAGAAGCACCTATGTTGGTGACCCTTTTAACCAAACTATCATCTTTTTTCTTCGTTGCTTTTGTCACGGAACTTTGTCATTGCAGATACTCAAACAAGGACCTATCTTTTGGAATAGTTGATCTCGGGCTCTTCCCCAATGCCGCTGAAAAATACGGAATCTCTCTTGCAGGTTTAAGACTTCTTGTGTTAGTGTTACATCTTCAATTATTTGATTGCTGCTCTGAATAAAGTGGTGGGTGTAGGGGCAGGGAGCATTGCCCTTCCAACGTTTATATTATTTGAGGGCAATGTGGAGGTGGCTCGCTTTCCTGTGGCGGATTTGGACTCCAAAGTTTCTCATCCTCCCATAACTAAGGTACCGCGAATTATTGGCCCCATATCTAGGTCTCTATTTATATGTATATGCTGGCTTCATATATATATATATATATTGATTTTTAGAGCTCTTTTATTTATAGTTGTAGGGATGCACTTCCCTTATGATGAACCATTTTCCGGACGAAACACATTCTCTTCTTACTTGAATCAATGAGGAGATAAAATAGCACAGCAATTATAGAATAAAACAGAGCTGCTCAAGTATAAATCATCACAATAGACACGGTAGTTTAGTTTAATGTGAAAACCCCTTCAAATGACATCGGCGTCTGAACAGCGCCTCAGTATAGTTAGTCGTGGTTACACAATCCTATTATTACTCTCGAAACATGGGTACACGACTCTTCTCTTGAAGGAATTTCAGAGACACCAATCTATAAGTAGGTGAGAATTTGAGAACTATACTAAGTTAGATTTAAAAAACAAGAAATCTAAACCAGTAAAAATGTTCTATTGACGTTTAGTACAATATACCATAAAATGGAATAAATTTATGCAGAAATGTGTCTGGATATATGAATAATACTTTCCCTCTTCTCATCTCCCTCTCTTGTTTGTTCTCAGGAACAAAAGTAGAACTGATGAAAATTTATGCAAAACTATACTACGTTTATATGAAAAATCGGTCTACTGCTTGAGTAACAATTTGTGCTTGACACGGGAAGAGGTCCTCTCGGTCTCTTCCTTGAGCATCGACCATGCGCATTTTACAGGTGGGCATTTTTCCAATTGCTCACTTGGGCACATCCAACCTTTTCAGATCCGCTGCTCAAGCCTCCCTCATGCACATGTCAAGTGATTACACCATGCCACTGCCTTGCTCGAGCAGAAAACCGAAAAGAAACACACTAATTTTAGAAGACATTTGGAAAGCTCTTGGAATCACGGACGAATTTTAGGAAACCAAAGAAGCAGTTATATACAACGGGTCATGAGCTTCACAAGAGAGTGACCACCTTCTAGCTTATCCTTATCTAATCTAAACATCATACTGTGAACACATGAAACCTGCTTCACGCAATTATACCACTTGACAGCTTTAGAAAATTTGTTTGATATATGCAGACTTCAATTTTTTTTTTTTTTTTGTTTTGCTTTGTGATGTGGGTGTTTATTACTTGTTTGTTTCTCTCTATTTGACAGAAACTTCTGTGCCGGCATTTTGAGCTTGATCGGCACCTTCTTGATTATGTAAATGGCAAATAGGTAACTCTTCCTTGTCACACTGAATCTACTCAGATATTTCCTTGTATGGATTAATTTTTCTATTTTTTTTTATTTTCTTAAAATGTTAGAAAAAATAGATAATATATGAGATATTTTTTGAAGTTATGATTTATATCTTAGTAAAAAGAAAAAAAAAACCATTTTAATTTATAAAAATATTGAATTCTAGATTTTTAGGTAATTTTTATGAAAAATATCCAATTTGTATATATTTTTAAAGTTTTATAGTACCCAATAAATTCTTAAAACAAAAAGCCTAAACGCTTCAGCGTATTAGAGTCTGTTAGTATTCTAAATCCATTTAGGTTTAGACTTTTAGTGATAATATTTATTTTTTTATTATTTTATTTATTATTAATTGACTCGCTAAAAAAATAAAATTAGTAAGTAAAATCGATCCAAGTTGCCCGACCTCCACGGGCCCAATGTGGGCCGGTTGTTTCTGAACTTGGAATTTTAGACTGCATACCACATGATGTTAATTTCTCAATTTTTGCTTGTGAATTTGATGCAATTTGGACAATTAGAAATAATGTGAGAACATCCAATCGATATTTTTAAATAATACAATAATTAATTTATATAAATATTTGTTAAAACCATAGATAAATAAAAAAAATATATTGATTAATTAGAAATATTTAAAGAATATCTAAATTGAGCGAGTAGGTTGAGATTTAGGGAAGCTCTATCTCTCTTAGAAATAGAGGGCCTTGTTTTCTCTATTTTAAACGTTTATTTTAAAATGGGTAATAATGATTTAATTATTTTTTTAAAAATAAAAATTAGTTAAAATTAGCTATTTTAAAATAATTAGATTATAATTATATATTTAAAAATAAATATTTAAAATATCTATTATATAAAAAATGCAAAACTATTATTATATTTTTAAAGTTTCTTATAAAAATTAAATTTGAACCACTGAATCATTGTCTTAAGAAAAGCAGCCTCCCTAGGATTGTAATTTTTTAAAAATGATATTAATTTTTAACTAAAATTATTTAATATTGATCAAATGGTTATATTATTTTTTTAATAAAAAAAAGTCACTTTATTTTTCTTTTTAAAAAAGGATTTCAACAATTCAATTTTATTGTGGTTAGATTAAAAAGATGCAAATCTCATAAACCCCTTTTAATATTTGTTCCAGCCAGTGGTTGATGCATAAACTTTAATATTTTTCCTGTCTAATCTTCGTAAAATATGGGATTGATTAATAGAAATTTGAGGGAGGACATGGCCGCCCTATCTCTTCGATTAATATAACAAATGGAATTGTTTGATCACATATATCGATTAAAATCGGATTCGGATAAGAAGTGAGCAGAATTCATATAAAATTTTAAAAAACTAGATGAAGTCGGTCAAGGTTAGGTTCAATCACCAAGATAAAAGATTATGATTTTATCTATCTATAATAAAAATTGGACGGACTTGAAATAGGCTTTTTTTTTATTTACTTTTGAGTATTGTATTTAATTTTGATACATCTCGGGAATTCGTGTTGTCGCATGAATTAGAGAGCTGACTGCTTCACTTAGATATTTAAATGTAAATAGGTTCGATTTTCGTAACTTTGAATCAGAATCCTACTTATCACAACAAAATTAATTGAAGGTAAGAAATATATGAAACTCGCTTTTTAGTATATTTTTAAACGTTCAAATCAATGATCTTTTTAATAGATTTGAAAATATGTTAAGGAAGAAGATAGAGGGAATAAAAGAGGATAGGGATTAAAGTGTACTTGAAGGGCTATACTCTTTTTGTATACCCAATTGATTTAGTAGTCTTTTTTTTTCTTCCTCTCCTTCTTTGGGGAGAGGTCTTATTTATAACCAGTTGTACCGTTTGGCTAATCGGCACTTAAGATCAGTGTATATGCATGATATCGCTTTGAATCAATGATGGGTAGCGTTATTGGCAGTGTGTAACGGTCGTTCCTATTTAATTATAGAATCACTTGGTTTTCGGGTATAATATCGTTTTGGCCGCTCTTCTGTATCGATCTATCAAGCGGCCCACTATAACTCTTTAATATCTGGCCGTTCAAATTTTACCATTTGATTCATATGTTTGAATGCCACTGTTCGATTAGTTTTGTGGTATCATCTATTGGGTCATTGATATTTGGGTATTTTATCCAATTGAATATTTGGCCAACCTGTTTTGAATTGTACCCATCAATTTTAAAATTTATATTTATATAAAAAAATATCTAAAAATTAAAATATTTTAAAAAATATTATATTTAAATTAAAATAATGCTAAGAATATTTTAAATAAAGAATCTTTATATAAAAATGTATGATCGGAATCCAAATTTCTCTTCGAACTATAAAATATAATAAACAAATCTTTTTGATAAGAATGATGTGGTCCGATCTTCGAATTCTTTAATTTAGAATATGCAAATAAACATAAAATGAAAGGATACACGGGAATAATCTCGATATATCCTTTAACATTTAAATCAGTAATATTTTTATAGAAATAAAGAAAGGAAGAGAGTTGAATTATGCAAGTGTATGCATAGTGAATTGATGAATGAGAATGTATTTTAGACATGTGGTAATGCACTTCAGGATCAAGCAGTATTTTTTCTTATGATTTTCTCTGTCCCTCCGCTTATTGAGGGGAAGTTTATTTATAATATTTATATAGCAGTTAAATCATCATTATCCATTGAGAACAGTTTATCTATGAAACCGCTCGGATAAGAAAAGATAGTTGGTAATGCGGTTTCGGTCGATTACAAAATGTTATCTGTATCGGTCAATTAAGAGAAAAACGATGTAACTGGGCTGTTAGATTCATTGATGCACTTGAACCATGTGGACGTATTAGACTATAGTCTGATTCTGAAAAGATGTTATAAAATCTGGCTCTTAAATTGGGCCGGATCCATCAAAAAATTTATTACTTATATTTTATATATGATTTGATGAGATAATTTTGTTAAAGTTTAATATTTTTCTTAAATAAAAATTTATATTTATAATAAGCTACTCATTGGAACCAGCAGAACTTGTCACTTTCACCGGCAATTTGTCTAGGTAAAGGCTAATTTGAGTATAACTTTTTTATTTATATACATTGATCATATTTTATAAAATCTTAAATTTGTGGGACTAAAGAAGTGCACCTGCCTAATTTTAAAAGTTGCTTGTAACTGTTGGACACGTCAAAATTGATAAGGGCCATGTTAAGAGACCATTAGGGTCATATATATATTGGGGTCTTTTTATTAGGGGAGCTCTTATATGCATCTAACAGTAATAATTCAAAATTGAATTAATAAATAATAAAAATTAAATAATTGTTTAAATGATATAATTTAATATCTGTTATTTATTTATTTAATTTTTAATCCTAATTATTGAGTGGATGAAAACCTCCAAACTGGAATGACCGTAAAAGTTTTACAACAATGTATGTGTTGAGTTTATTTGCTTTTAAATTTCAAAATAATGTTCATTTATAGAGATTTCTTCATATACAGGAATCATTATATGATAATTGAGATTAATAAAGTCATTGATCTGACTACTATAATTTCTGCGTCCGCCTATGAGATATAATAGTAGTTTGTGATCCTATTTAGGAAGATATATAATAAAATGACCGTTTCGGTCCCAAATTACACAATAAATGTTTCGACCCCCATAAAAAATTAGCGGAAGTAGTCCACAATCAAATACTTAATACACGTGACGAGTATTTGTATCTAGATCATACAATCAATACGAGTGTAAAAATAAAGTAACAAGAATAATAAACAAATAAGCTTTTTGGTGACGAAGAAAAAATTTGATACCAAGAAAATCGAGAAAAATCCTCCGAGTTTCAACGGCCAGGGAAGAAATGCACTATAAAAATTAACTTACAGATCGGATGGTAACGATATGCTAACCTAGTCGACTTACTCCCGTCTTGCGATCCTTACCAAAAAACTCATTGGATTTTTCCACGGCAATAGAATTGGACGCCTTTCGATTTTCACATCAATTTTTCCTCTCGAGTCACTCGAATTACCGAACTCACTCAATCTCAGTGTTCACGCCACCAACGTCACTACGAAAGTTAATAGGCGGGAGAAGAGAGAGAAAAATGAGGGAGGGAACACTTTGTCAATGGAGTACAATTGTTGGAAAGAAGTGTTCTTCAAAATGAAGTACAAAACAAATGGATATTCAAGTGAGAAGGCTCCTCAAAGATTTGCCAAGATCCCTAGGGTTAAAGAGCTAAGTCATGTATATATAGAAGGCTCCAAGAAGATTCAAATCAAATGAGCCGTTAGACACATGGGCCCCGCGCCACTCGAGCCCTAGTCAAGCGCTCGACAGGCGCTGGCTAGGGCATGGGGCAAATGACCATGCGCTGCTCGAGCGCCCGGTGTGCAAAATGGCACTCGAGTCCTCTTTGGCCGCTCTTTGATCGCTCGAGATGGGAGGCACGCCTTGATAGCGCCGTGGGCTCCCTTCCTAGGAGGGTGAGAAAAATATGACACGGGACGGTGAGAAAAGACGAGAACACTGAAATTTGATGATGACGATCTTCGAGCATGAAACAGAAGAAAAGCTTCCAGGCTGATATGTTGTCGCAGTTACCGAAAGCGCCGACAAGAGACTAAATAAACAACCTGACACGATCACGAAATAAGCCGACTAAAAATATGCCTAACAATCTTCCCCTTTGACAATCTCGTGATAAAACCCATACAAAAAAAATATAAAGAAAATATAAAATAATCATGGGATCAGATACCACCGAGATAGAACCTGTGTTATAGTATTGTTTAAGGACGTTACTTGATCATTTAAAAATTTGATATGGTGAATGAGATACTCTATCTTTACGTTTTGTCGAGACTTAATATGACGCGATGTAACGGGACAATAAGGGCGAATATGGCCAATTATGCCGCACCCGTGACATGTTGGGACGAATGTAGTATTGATGTCAGAATCATACTTTTGTTTGCGACCGGTTTGTGACTTGACCCAATGGCCTGGGAAAACTCTTAAGGACTGATCAATATGGGTAGACAATGTGCTGCTTTGTCTTGGGATGGACGTGGGTCGGACAAAGACAGTTCTATATTTAACATTAACATTTAAGAAATTTTTTGAGTAATCCAATCTGGTTTTGTTTCATCTTATTTTTTCCAAGCCGAGTATATGGTCCAATTTTTTAGACCAATTTGAAAATTATTTCAAGTCATTTTAAATAGCCTCTAGATTAGATTCAAGAGTTGTGATTTTTTTCAGAAAAAGAACTTTTTAGGTTCTCAACTTCTTAAACTTTTGTATCTAATTTAGATTTAAGAGCTAATTTTTTTTTATTTTAGGCAATTTGTACTTTAGTGATACATTCGTTTTCTTAATTTTAAAATAATTTGTCATAAGTATCTTGAAAGTCATACAGATCAGATTCTGACTTATTCTCAAAGTTTACGGATAGCTTAAGATTTGCTTCTAAATATTTGTCATTTTCACACATTTAGGTCATAAAAGCCTTGTACTTGGTAAGGCCATCTTCAGAGTATTTTTCAACATCTTCTTCTTCGTCATCGCTCAAGGTCACTTTAACTTTATAGGCTTGACTTTTTTGGCGTTTGAGGTTTGAGCATTTGGTATGATAATGAATAAAACCTTTACATTCGTGATATTGAACACTTTGGATATTTTTAGATTTAAATTCTTTAAATTCACAGCGGCCTTTTTTATAAGATTTTAGAGATAGTTTTAAATTCACACATTGTAAGTCAGATGAAGATTTACTTTTTAAATTTTTTTTAAAATTTTTAACAAATGTGGTAAAATTTTTATCGCTATTTGACTCCTCATCGGAGTCACGATCTCTCTATTCCTTCATAAATTTTAGAGCAATCAGTTTATTTTTTTCTTGATTGTGGAAATGTGAGCTTAAAAGTTTGGAGGGATCTTACAAATTTTTTGATCTTCATTTTATCAAGGTCTTTACTTTTTTCGATAGCAGTGAACATAGGTCTAAATTGTTCAGGGAGAGATCTAAAAACTTTTCTAACAATTCTATTTTTAGAAATACGTTCTCCTAAATTAAATATAAAATTCACAATATCATTTAATTGCACGTATAACTCATCGAACGTTTCATAATCTTTCATACGGATTTTTTCAAATTTGGACGCTAACATTTGCAATTTTGAATTTTTTACAAGTTTGGTTACTTCATGAGTTATTTCAAGTATTTTTCACGTGTCTTTTGCAATCTCACACATAGATATGCGTTTGAACTTTTTGGAAGATACGGCCATAAAAATAGTATGTAATTCCTTACTATTTCAATTGCACGCATCAAGTTTTATTTTTGACCACAAAGTCAGAACTTTTGGTTCATCACCACTTTTGGGTAAAGTCCACCCAGTTTGGATGCTAACCCACACGCGCTCATCTATATATTTGAAGGCGACTATCATCCG
>JAOVVI020009348.1:0-13663 GCA_028571085.2 Nepenthes alata
GAAAATTCTATGATTAATTCTCGGAGATTTGTAGAGTGTAGAAATCGAAGAAGGTCGATTTGTTGACGTGATGAGATCTGGAAAGGATTTGAGGAACGGGTGAGAGTAAGGTGAGTGGAGGTCTCCTCTGTTGATACAGTTGGTAAAGAGAGCCATTGGAGCAGCTGCAATGGAGCAAACGGTGGCTGTAACTAACATGAAAGCCTCATCCAATCGTTCATTGATTTAGTTTGGCGCCACACACAGACTTTCATCCCTCAATAAATAAATAATCTCGCGAGATAATGTTTTTATTACTGACTATTTTAATAACTAACTAAATTTATTATATATTTTAGAAATTAAGTATTGGATAATAATTTAAAGGTCAATGTTTTATATTTAAAAAAAGTAAAAAATATATATATACACATTAATAATTATGTTTTTGTGTAAGTTTTTTTTTTACATTATAAATATTTTAATATTTTATAAAAACAATTAAAAATATATATTATCTAATAATTTTTTAACTATATAAAATAATAAACCTTAATTTTTTTGAGGAGAAAGGGGCTCCAAACCGGTGGTGTTGAGTCTTTGCAATCTGCACTAGGTTTGGGGTTTCAATTCTTTTCAGAGATAAATTATTTTAATTTTTTTTAACTATAATTATTTAATTTATATTTTAATAATTTATATTTTTTTTGTTAAAAGAAATGAGCCCATATGATCAATATTTAATGGGTTAAACCACTAATTTGTAAGTCTATCTACCCGTAGGATTAGAGTTTTTATATCTTTAAAAAATAAATTAATTCAATTCATATTAATTATAATCGTTTGATTAATATTTAATAATTTATATCATTTTTAAAAATTAAGTAGTATTTATTTTTTTTAAGTAGCACTAATATTTGATTAATATCAAATAATTATAATTAAAAAAAATATTAATTAATTTATCTTCTAGGGGGTTGGCTCGATAAATGCATTTGCTCTTTCATCGAACCAATTATTTTAAATGCATAAAATGGTATAATATTTTCATATTTATAAATCAATCATACAGCTTTTATGAAAAGGATCATCATTAGCATGCAAGGCAGACTCTTCAATAATATACTTGTCAAGTTAATTCAGTGTACCCACTTGCAAATGAGTACTTACACATTTATTTTTCATATACTAAACTTAATAACTGAAGTTTAGCATACTACTTAATGAGTTGGGATAATATTTATTGTTTTATTCAAATTATCATCATCCATATAAATTATATTATTAAGAATGTATGAGAATAATGTTTACAAGTATTTAATAATCATGGTCCTGATCTAATCAAATTTCTTAAGGGGTATAACTCAGTAGTTAAAGTTGTTTATAATGCATAATAAACTACTATATAACTAAATGTGAGTGATAAAATTGATATTAGTTATCCGTATTTGAATATTTAAATTAAAATATTTGTTGATAATGCTATTAATTAATGCGACGCTGTGAAACTCTATTTGAAAAGATGATTTAATGCTGAAAATGAAATTGAAGGAAGATCAAATTTTGTATTTTTTCCAGGGTGAGGGGAAAAAACCCAATTCTTTAATCAGAATGCAGTAGTGGAGGTGCTCTGTAGTCCTGCGGTGAAAATCAAAAGATTGGTAGAGCTCTGTCCATGGCTTCCATGGTGGGATGTCAGGCACAAGGGTTTTTGGCCTAGGACAGCTATTTCTCCTCTTAAACCCCAGTGGCTGATTGATTGTGTGTGTGTGTGTGTGTGAGAGAGAGAGAGAGAGAGAGAAGGGTAGGGTAGAGAGAATGGCGTTCAGATCAAAGGAAATTATGAAGAAGATACTGAACAAAGTAGGGGAAGATAACTTAGCACCGGGTGTTAAAGACGCTCTCAAGAAAAGCATACCAGATAGCAAGGTCGTCATGGGTCGCGCCAAGCGCGGCATCTTCGCTGGACGACATATTCAGTTCGGTAACCGCGTTAGTGAAGATGGAGGCAATAAGTACGACTTCTTCCTCCTCAATCTCCCTTTCGTTTGCTGTTTTAGTTTAACGACCAGATTAGAATTTGCTTTGTTACGCGTGTCAAATTCATCAGTTTGTTTGGCGAAGAGATTCGTAGGGTTATTTTGCGGTTTTGCTGAATGAATTAGTTTTAGGATTGATCTTGCTTAATTTGTTTTGGATTTTGTGATGTTAGTCTGTTTGTCCGTAGAGATTAGGTTTTATTTATGTTTTTCTAAATGAATCAGCCTATCAAATGATCATGTTTATTTTGTTTCCGCATATTTGTTATCGATATCTATAGTTCAATCAGCAAATTAGCTTTCATGGTTTTGTTTGCAGCCAGATTCATTGCTTGGGGTTTAGCTGCAAAAGTCGATCCCTTCAACATCGATTGAATGAGATATTTTCAAGTATCTATTAGCAATTTGTGGGGAGAAAGTAGGATGGCAAAAACGCTTGATACTTCCGTGCAATTCTCGCCCCGCAAATTCATGAGAAATAAAACAATAGTTAATCACTAAATCCTCCAGAAAAAAGAGAATATGTTGTTACCTGTTAATAGTGGGGAGAAAAGACCCAAACAAAATGTCTGTGTCTGTGATAATAATTTTCATAGAACCGTCTCGTGATTATCCTGGATCCTCATCTTGCAGTAGCATTTACACTTAGCTTAATGAAACTCACATTTTTTTCCTCCATTTGCATGTGCCTCTGTCTTTTATTTATTTATTTTGAAGGGGGGGGGGTGTTATGTCCATGCAGTGGCATGGTGGGGTGTTGGAGTTCTCTGCCACGAAGGGTTTGTGTAATATCTTGCAGTGACCACCATAATACTAGTGGAGTAAGATGTGTATTTTGGGGAGTTTTTCAATCTAGGCTGTTATATTTTCCAGGGAATTTTGTAAAAGAGGTGAGGCAGTGGTATTGTTATTTTGAAAAAATATCAGTTGGCAAGTCGTTGAGCAGTGAGAATGTAAGTAAGCTTTGAATATCTGGAGAACTTAAAGAAGGCAGTTTCATGGTGGAATGATTGCCTTGTATGCAACAAGATTTAGAGAGATGACAGTATGAGTTGCCTCTGAGAGGTTGAACTTGGAAGTGTGGAATATCTCCAGAAGCTTCTGGCTTTGCATTATCTTTCTGCCTTTTAAGTGCTTTAGAGAATAAGTTTTGACCGTTTTATTTTATGTGTCCATCAATCATTTTCCTTTGTAGAAATTTTTATGTGGGAAAGTTTTCACATACATGAGCCTGAAGGTTGGAAGGATTGCAATAGAAGTGTTTTTTGAGTGAGGTGGGGATGCTATTCCAATCCTTCATAAAATTTCAAAGGTACATAATCATCCAGGCATACCTAGTGTTCTTATATCTATCATTGGATGTGTACATTAAACTCCATTTTTTGTACAATTCACTCAGTATAGTGCGATTTCCCTTTGAATATCTTTGCATTCCTAACATATGAAATATGATGGGTTGCTGCAGCTAGGAGGTAGACTCTCTGGAGATGCTTCCCTTTCTTTACTCTGTGTGTAGATGTGCTATTTTTAGCACTGTTCTCCAGATCTCTATGGTCTATTTGAGTTCAAAGAACAATTGCTCGAGTCTTTCATTTACCCTCTGATGCAAAATAATAATTAATAATGATGACAATGATGACTATTATAATGATGACACGGTTGAGATTCTCCCAAGTCTTCCATTTCTGGCTTCCACTTGATTAGCAGTTTCCCCTGGAATACCGACCATAAGATGTAGCATGTTGGCTTGTCAGTGAAATTTGATGTAATTGTACTGCTTTTCACCACATCTTTCTGCCACTGCTTTCATCAGATTATAAGACAGTTTCAACACTAATTCGTAAATTTTGATATCCATTTCCTCCATTGATTTCTTCTCCCAGTTTTAGAATCTTAAAGAAATGTTATGGAAACATTTGACCCATAAGGAATCATCTTTTTCTGATATTGCACATAACATTTAACTGATAGCAGTCAGAATATTAAACACTGCTACATATCATTGACAGGGATCCCGGATGCTATCAACAAGTGGCCAACTTGCTTCATAGTAGCTTCACCGATGCTGGATCAACTCTACTAAATATCAACACCCACTAGCATAATACAGGTGTAGGACTTGTAGGCTCATGTAGATGAAAATTTCACTTGATCTAGGTACCTACATGAGTAATCAGTTCCAGTAATGAAGTTGTACGTCAATGAATCACTATCCGTAGGCCTTTTTGTCCTGGAAGAAAACATTCAACCTTCCTTGCAAGTGTAACTACCTATAGAATTAAGCATTTTTACAACAATTTACAGATTGAACTGCCAATTGTAGTCCCTATGTAAAATATCACTATCACATATGAATTCCTGACTAACAAAATCAGAGGCTTGTAGTCCCTCTGTAAAGGACCCTTGCTCTTCATGAATTAGACCATGGACTAGCTTACCTGAAAGAGTTTGGCTTTGGACCACATTTTTCTGTTATCATTTTGTAATTCATGTTACAGCATGCACTAGGTATAAAATCAGATTGGTTAGTAGGATAGGGGTTCTCTGAAAACTAGTTACATGCCATATATATTGTGAATGGAAGTCCTATCACAGATGCCTCTGCACCTCTGACTTTTGTTCATGCTGTTGAGAAAATTGGATGCAAATCCATCTGGGCCAAAGGCCTTTCGGAGCCTGTCATGACATCCTTCTACAATAAGGTCTATTGATGTTCAGTGTCTGTTGTACCTGTCTTCAATATGCTGTCATCCACCTTAGTATCAGCTTCATTGCACAATCCCATCAATCCCTTGATATATCTATGATCTAGCAATAACTCTGCTATGCCTTTAATATCTCCATAGTCTCTTCATTGATCACAACCCGAGCTAGTTAACCCAGCACTGGCTGCTAGGATTGTGAAAACCCAAACTCCATCTGAGTTACTAATATTCATTCCATACATGCGAAATAAAACCTCTCATAATATAAATAAACTTAATGTCAAAATACAAAAACAAGGGAATAAAAGCCCTTAATGCCCATAACCTCATGGGCCTAGCCTTACAAAACAATGGAAAATACATTATAAATGAAACTAAGCTGAAATAAATCTACAACCTCCTCCAAGATACCATCTTGTCTGAATCCTATCCAGCCATCACCGCTCCAAATGTAACTCGTTTAGTCAACCTCCAACCAATCTGAAGGGAGGGAACAAAACTTGAGGAGTGAGTTGTGTAACACCCTGCTGTTTTGATTTGGATTATTTAGTTATCAACTTAATATAGTAATAAATAATTATAGTTAATAAGAAGTATAAAATAATAATAATAACAAGTGTTAATTAATTAGTAATAAGTAATAATAAATGTGCAATATTAATATCTTATAATAATAATAATAATAATAATAATAATAATAAATGATATTAAGCTTTCTCTCTCTGCCCCTTTCATTTTCGTCTGTCTCTCTCTCTCCATTTCCTCTCTCGTCAGTTCATCTTCTCCCCTTGGAAACGCTGTAGCCGTTCAACCGATTCACCCTTCATGTGCCAAGCGATTTCATTTCCCTCTTATTTAATTTGTTGGCCATTGTTGTGGGTTATAAACAGAGGAGTGTGGGAGATGGTGAAGGTGGTTCGATTTGGTGGAGTCATGGTCTATGCCGGAGGGAGAGTTGGCATCGTTGCCGTCGCCTGCCATCGCTGAAGAGAAAGCTTCAGTTGCCGTCACCGCCATTTCTTGTTGTCGTTGACCACCGTCGTTGTTTGGACGCTACCGCCACTGTTCATCGTTGAATCAGGCAAGTAATCTTGATATTTTGCAAGTAAAATTACTCTCTTCCATTCTTAGCAATTGAACCCTTTCCTTTCTCATTATTGATGTTAATCACCAAGAAAATGGTGAGAATCGGGTTGCATTCTTTAGTAGAAGTGAAGAAATTGGGAAAAACAAAGCTTCGGCTCTGTCGTGGATTTTCCAAGGAATTAACATGATTTTGGGCTTGAAAAATTAGGTATTTATGCCATGAAGTTTTGATTGTACATGTGTCATAGTAGAAAACTTTAAATTTCATTATATATGGGTGAATTGTGAAGGAATAACGAACAGAGCCTTGTGCTCTGTTGGTAATTTTTCCTTTGAACAACTGTAGCCGTCTGTGTGTGAGAGAGGTGTGTGTGTGCTGATGAGCGTGGGTGTGTGTGAGAGAGAGAGAGAGAACAGCCATGGGTGCTATTATGTGTGTGGGATGTGAGTTAATATATGAATGTATATATATATGTAGGATTTAATAAAATATCAAGGCATTTGATTGAATATTCAAACTTTCCTTGGACTTTCTCTCATTTCTACGATAAACAATTCTTTGCATTGACTTTGGTAGGTGCATATATTTTGTTGACACTCTATAACTAAATTGAGGAGACCGTATTAAAATACTAAGATATCGAGTCGAATGGGAGACTGCGGAACCTTAGTGTGGTCTACACTTTTTTCATGCTGATTCCATATTCCAGAGATTGATGTCATTTAGATGGGTGCTTATAATCCTGTGAATATTATGCGTGAGATATCGATAGATATCGTACCGAGAGGGTGTTGGGTTTGACTTGTTGTGGATATGAGTATTCAGTATCCAATGGGGCATGTATCATAGTAGATCACGGGAATACGTGCGAGTCATATTCTGGGTTATTCGACGGGGTAACGAGAATATTATTCATGTGGATTGGATTCGGTACTTGTACACTACGGCCGGCAAGTATCATAAGACCATAGGGTTGCTTGCCAAAGTTGCGAGCACTGATACCTCGATAATTTACCCAACTGTTGAAAGCGGGCACGTGGATGATGGTTCACAGTGATGCATAAGCTCTGATTGATTTTGTGACATCTCATATAGTTGGGACCTCTATTGTGATAGGTTCGATGCAATCTATACCATTGTTGGTACTCGAATTTGGTGGAATCCAATTTGCATATCTAATGTTTTGTTGTTATGTGCCTTTGAGTCATAGATACGATAGGTCATTAAATCTTGAGTAATTATTGACCTATTATTTATGTTGTTACTATTATTTGAGACGTTATATTGCATTCTATTATTTTACTGATTTGTTTACTTGTTGGGCATTTGGCTCATTTTTGTGTTTATATTGACTCGAAAGTAAAGAATTTATGTTAGGTTATAAGAGATCGTGAAGATGTGAGATAAAGACGATCTTTGGAGATAGAAGCTTGTGGCGAGTCACTCTATAGTTAGTCCATTAGTCATTTTATTTGGATATGTTATCAGGATTGCATTCCCTAAATATTAATGTGGTAGATTTTTAATATATCGAGAGAATTTATTACGAGTATTATAATTATTATGTTTGATTTATGATATATTTATGAGGTTATTTATGATTTTGGTTTCCGTGTGGTCTGCTCAAGCCAAGTCGGGTGACTCAGATTCGGGGCATCGTAAGTTGGATGTCCAGTAAGCAAATCCATTACCGAAGTCAAAAACAACAGAATCCATCCATCATCCATGGGACTTCGATATCAAAAAGCTGTGCAAAGCACAAAATGACAATATACAAGACAAAATATGAGTTCCATGACAAAATTTGGCTCAACCCAATGAGATCCCGACAAATTACCACGAGATAATAATAAACTGTATACCTCAGAATACCAGTGCAATGAGGTTAATATATCATCACAATATATCAAGGCATCTTCTTGGATTTCCAAAAAATTCAACCAACATAGGTCATAACTCAAGCAAAGCGGGATAATATCAAATCTCATAGGATCTTATTCTATTATTGTGGATCAATGACCTGCAAGTTTACTAGTCATCCACAATTGACATGCGGCCACTCATGCCACTCCGAGATTTTTCCCCATAATCCAGTGGCATAGAGAATTCTAGCACCTCATGTTGCAACCCAATGCTCCTTGCCCATCTCATGATATTATATAAGATGGTTTCATATTGCTGTAAGTATCCCTCCAATAAAAGCAATACCTTGCAACCTCTATATGTAAAACTAGTATCGGACAATTGTGGACGACAATGTTTCCTAGACTCCCATTCAACTCAATATCATAGAGTTTTCTCACACTTTCCTCAATCTACCCATGGGATAAACATATAAGCAGAAATAATTAATGAAACAGGAATAATAACATGTATCAATGATTAGGAAAGAGAAATATGAATACCCGAGTACCACGTACTCAACCGGCCAACTCTAACGAGGCTAACCAAAGTTCTTTAAACAATTCATCGTAACTCTCAGTTTCATCTTAGATCAGAAAATGAGCATCACATTATTTGGGGCGTCACATTTACATGACCTGCATTAAAAACCAAGAATCACCCATGGGACTCGCAGCAGTGCATGAGCCGGACAATGGTAGAATTCTATTGCGTGAGGCTTGCTGGAAGATGCTCAACTGAAGGACTCCTTCTCCAATGCTTTGAGTTTTCCTTGTAATTCCGACGGTTAATGTCGCTTAATTGCCAACCAAGTTCTGCATTCTCGGATTGTCAAAGTCACATTTTAACCATGAAATCTCCAACTTAAATCACCAAACCTGCATAATGGAAAATTATGGGCATTATAAAATTTACATTTTATAATACGAATAATCGGTCGTAAAGCATCCACAAAACTGACCTTTCCTTCCAAAGAAAAGGATCACTTTTGCAATTCCAATGTTAAACATCGCTCTAACGCCAATCAAATGCTGCATCCTCAGATTGTCAAATTCACATTTTGACAACAAAATCTCAAACTTGGATCATCAAATTATATACTATGGCAAATTTACGGCCATGTTTCCCTCAATATGTTATATGAACAATCGGTCCCAACATAGTTACAAAACTGTTTTTGTCACTGTTCAACGTCATATATGCTCTGTTTTCTTCTACTCCAATTTATACACGGTATATCCATTAAAACTCCCACCTTAATCATCTAGGATACATGGTAACCATTTTCTATCATCATCCAAACATTTATCACACATTTAATTAATCCTAGAGTATCTACAAACCAGATTTCCAGCCCACCCCCTCTCTCTCTGGCTCACCAATTCAATAGAAATTGGTGATGAACACACACCATGTATCCACTTATTTAGAGTCCAGCTTATATGTCTGAAAATCCAATGATTTCTGTTATCCAATTAACTGCATAATAATTACCTTCATGAACCTAGTGTGAAACCCACCATGGAGATACACCCCCTCCACAAATGCATCAGCCAAAATGCCAAAGTAATGAAGTGTCTTAACTCCCATAATTCTGATTACATAAATGGAGGAAGAGCATAACTATCATGAACCCCACTAAATGCTCCAGCTGGCCAACTTAAGGAGATTACTTAACCAAGATTAGACCTACTTAAGAACTGAATTAATTAATAATGATCCTCCTCCATCAAACTGGATAGTCCCATTATTACCCTTAATATTAAACTAAAAAATAAATATTAATCAAATACTCCAAATATATTAGCACCTGAAATAAACTAGAAATACCCAGGATATTATAATGTGTGTACTCCTTGCCTTGATAGAGGAAGAGTATCTGGTGTTTTTGTTTCTAAGTCTTTACTAATCTAACCTCCATTTGAAAAAGCTTTCCTCAGCTGCAAGCAAACTTCCCTATACTTCTAAATAAGCTCCTTTTGAAGCCTTTATAGATCAGTGCTATTGGTGCCTCATGTTACCAAACTGCAATTCAGGCTTCATGTGGCATATCTACTGTTTTATTTGATATATCAACCGATGTTTAACTGTTTCAAATCCAAGCTGACTCTATTTAGCTTTGAAACTAGTTGGAGCTTTGAAACTAGTTGGAACTTAGGAGTTCTTGTATCTTTGGTTTACATTAGTCTTTGTCTAGAGTCGAACTCCCCTTATCAGCTCTTTCATTAATTGAATTTGAATAACAACTGAATAGGGGTGAGAATTTTAGTTATTTATCCTTTTGTTAGCATTTTTGCTTCTATCTCTCCGTAGTTTTTGAAGTACTCTTAATTTGTGTTTTGGATACCCCCTAGGCGTCCTTTAGTAAATTTTTTTCTTACTTACTGATCAATAAAGGCAGGAAAGAGGTATGAAATTCCAAGTGGAAGGGAAGTTGTTCAGATTTTGTACATTCCTCTTGCCTTCTGTTGTTCATCATCACCCATACCTCGTTCACAGTAGAATTTGATATCCTCAGCATTCTATTTAGATCAGAGATTGGGCTGCTTCAATGCATAGCTTTTGCTTGCTTAGGAGAGGTAAAGAGGGGAGAGGAAGATAAGGCAGATATTAACTATGTTTCAGAGAGTTTGTTTTCCCTGAAAGGGACTGAGGTGATCTGTTCAATGCATAGTTTGTGTTTTGGTTCTCCCTTAAGTCTCCCAAACGACAAGATCTTGGCCTCCCTTTTATTCCCTTCCCTTCCCTTCTGCTATAAATTCCCAAACTCGCTGTTTGTTTTATGGATATTACCTGCCATGACGTGATACCATTTTCTTTGTTATTAAGACCTGTAATGTTGTTAGGGTCCCCCTGCTAGTGGCCATGAGACACCATTGCGTTCAGCCAATTGTAGCAGAAAATGGCATGTCTCTCTTCTCCTCGTCAATGTGTTAGCTATGATATTCATAAATGTTTGCACACAAAAAATATGTCTAACATCCATAGTCTTCTGCATATTTATTAGCTGGGCAGACTTAACACATCACGTGTATATTCACATTTAAAGGGTTCCTAGTTATCAAACCATTTGAAGATCTCTACAATTGGCTTTTGGTGTATCCCTCTAAAAGAGTGTGGACATTTGTTTATTTCAGGATACCTCAACCCGCAGAAGCAAAGAAACAGTGATAGTAAACTGGGTCCCCAAAAGAAGGGTTGAGTTCACTTCGCAAGAAGTTTTGGACCTTGTCACATCCTTTTTCCCATTATTGAATCAACTTGTTGAGCCATTACTGAACACTCTTTGGTATTTTGTGTTGTAAAACAAGATTAGTTTTTATTGATAGGTGTTGAGCTAGCACCAAAAGCAAACTAATAACTAATTGCCAAAAGATAAAGCTTCAAGGCAGTACACAATTATTACATCAAATAGGGAAAAGGAAGAATTAGTCCAAGTGAGGTGCCAATCGTACAAACCAACTGAAATCCCGAAAGATTCTACCCCTCTCACCAAATTCATTATTTTCTCACTTTCAAAATAAAAACATTTTATAGTAAGAGGGATAGTAGAAATCAGCCAATTGTAGCAGATCATGTCACGTCTCCCTTAGCTTAATTGATGTGTTAGTTATGTGATTCATAAATTCTTGCAAACAAAAGGATGTCTAACATCAATAATCTTCTGCATTTGGATTTGCTGGTCAGACTTACACGTCACCTATATATTAACATTCAAAGGAGCCTGAGTTAATCCTGACCATTTGAAAAGGTCTACAATTGGCTTCCATTCTCATTATTGAATCAGCATGGCAGCCATTACTTGTGAAGTCTTTTTGTTTTTTGTGCAGTAAAATAAGATTAGTTTCATTAATAGGTGTGGATCTAGAACCAAAAACAAACCGCAAAATTAGTTAGTTGAACATAAACATTCGAGGTAGTAAAGAATTCATCTATTAGACAAGGAAAAGGAATAATGGTCCAGATGAGGTGCAGATTGTACCAACCAACTACAATGCTGAAAATTTCTACCCCTCTCACCAAACACAATATGATTTCTGACTTTCCAAATAAAAACCAGTTTATATTAAGAGGGGTAATAGAAATGTACTTTTCTTTGAAAAAAACTACAAAAAGCACTCCCAAATTTAGAGTTCTGTTTGTGTTTTCTTGAACTCTATCCCTACTATCTCCAACCACACTCCCAAACTGACCTTGATGTTTTACAATGCAAGAGTAAATGGTTCACTAATTCCTTGTTATAAAGCGTATACTCCTTATTAGATTCCTTAGATCATTTGATTTTGTAAGTTGTCCTTTAATCCTTTTAAGTAGAGGTCAAGTAATAACACACACACGCATGCACCCGGCAGAAAAAAGTAGAGGTCAGCTTCCCTCTCACCCCACAAAAAAAAAAAAAACTATTAGAAATGCAAATGCCATTCTTTCTTGTAATATTTGTCTCATGATCTAGTTGCTCATCACCCAGTGCAGGGCACCTCAATCTGTCACTTTGTCAAATCCTCTCCACTCTAGTCTATCTCTCATTGGCTAGCATAGACTACTTCCTTATGGCAGATTTTCCTCTTCCCTTTGGGGTAAAACATCTTGCATACTGTGACTTTGCGGGAAAGACTAATTTGTCTATACTTCATTTTATATTGATTTTCCTTATTAATTAATCTCTTCGGACAGATTTTTGTACTGCATGGATCCCCGATGAAATATCCTAACATTTGTGCATGAGACACCAAAGAGTCTTAGTTTGCAATTTTCATTGCTAGTGGAAAAGATATTTTGAAAGAAATTTGAATAATCACCCACCTGCACACCCTCCCCTCCGGCATGCTGCACCTTCCCTGTTTTTCCCTCCTCTATCCCTATCGTCGGTGGCACCTTCCTACCAGTGATTGCTCGTTTGCATGTTATCTTTGTTGTCTACTTGCCTTCGCTTGTGCTGTATTGCTTTCCTATGCTAAGTGCTGAGCCACTATCTCTTTCCCTTTCCACTCTCTCCAATGCCTCACCAATCAATGGCTAGCCAGATCTTGCCTTATTGAGTTGCTAGTGGTAGGGGAGGGTAGAGAGGGACAGCCATAGGAGATGGGGGATGGTGGGATGTTTGGAAGTGTTTTTTTTTCTTTTTACTTTATACAATAGGATTTTTAATGATATTATGCATGAGAAAGTTGTAGTAATGCGAATAGAAGAAATGCAAGAGATGAGTTTAGGTGGTCTTGCTGGTGAGCCAAATACATTTTAATGTGACAGATGTGAGGGGTGGAAGAGGCTGTTTAGAAAAGCATGATCTTGCATATTTGGAGATAACACAGGAAATTGTCTATGATAAGTTGCATGGAGGCAAAAGGAATCCGTGTATTTGACTTATAAGAAGAACCGACACTTCTTGTGGAGTAGTGTGTTAGTGTCTGACACGTGTCGAAATATTTTTTTACTTTTGTTTTTTGACTCCGACACACTCCAACGTATTTTGAACATATTAGACTGTTTTATAATTTTTAGAAAAATGAGGTTCCTGATATAAACTAAAACAATTGTAGCCATTTGTTTATTTATAAATTACTAAAACTCTAAGTCATTGCTATCTTCTTTTTCCATCATGTGGGATATGTTATAGCACCCCTTTCTATTGGCTCACTTATATATTGGTTCTTCTTATGAATTATTTTGGATAATGAAACAAAAGTATGCATTTTATTAATAAAGTAATATTGTTAATTAATAAATTCTCATATTAGTAAGTAAACTATAACTTTAGTTAACATATCACTGGTATATCATTTCCTTGTGTTGTGTTTGGGAATTTCGGCCTCCGTTCGTCGATGACGTCAGGCGGTCGGAACCCTTTGCAACATAAGAGATTGTGAGTAGATTATTGGTGAGTGTTAAGGACGAGAGAAGAAGAGATGAAGCACACAGATTTTTACGTGGAAAACCCTCCTTTGAAACAG
>JAOVVI020009351.1:0-13660 GCA_028571085.2 Nepenthes alata
GAAAAATACAAGTCTCGAACTTAGTTTTTTCTCTCCTCTTATTTCTCTAGAGGAATGCTCTCAATGGGGACTCAGGAGGCGAATTTGCAGAATTTCCTCCATGGTGCTAGAGGGAAGGTATTTATAGGAAAAGAAAAAAAATATTCTGTTTGAAGCAGACACGTGGCACTAGCGTGTCAAGAGTGCCTGCCACAGCCCAGCTAATACGTCACGCCAGAGACACGCATTGTCAAGCCAATTGTGGCAGTACCTGCTCTTCAGGTTCGACGTACCAGAAAGTCAGGCCTGCAGACACGGTGCGCCAGGAACCGTTGAATTCATGATGACGCGTGATTTTGCGGTTACAGGGAATTGTCTGAGTTGACGCGTTCGGGCACTTTGACACGGGCACGTCAAAATGATTCTCGGACATTGCTCGTATTCAAATGATGACGTCATCTCCTTTAGGGGTCCTCGTACTCCCATGGTAAATGGACATCTCGGATATTTGTCATAATTTGGGCCCCTTGGGCCGTGAATGTAACATTGGGCATTGTTCTTGGATCGTGTATTATGGGCCATAGTATTGGGACCTAACAGACCCATTACATATAAATATTTATAAATTATATATATATTATATAAAAAAAGAAAATATCGTTTAAGGTGATTCTAACTAAAAACTTGATAAATTAATCACCATTAAAAAATATAAGCTACTTGTGGATGAAAAAAAAATCATATATATATATATATATATATGGCTATAAGATTTTAAAATGATATGATAATAATTATTGAAATTACCTAACTCGAATTAATTCTATACATTATATACTTAGACTCAGATTGATGAACAATTAATAAAAATATTATTTTTTTTATGATTAGAATTATTTAAAATTATCTATATGTTTGAATGATACTATACTAAATGAAACATAATGACAAAAATAAATTTATATGATTATTTAATGATACATAATACTTTATATAATTTTTTAAAATAATTCTGAGAAAATATCATACAATATATCTATAAGCATTTTCTTCATAGATGTGAAAAAAAATATGGCTAATATTTTCCTATATAGGTGGAGTAATTTAGAATTTTTATATTATATATAAATATAATATGAAATAAAATATTATAAATTCTGTAAGTCCTATTATATAAAAAAACAATCCTTATTAAAGGTAAGGATAAAATATTTAATATTTTAAAACTTCAAATATTTTATATTTTAAAATGCATTAAAACTCCAAATATTTGCATTAAAACTCCAAAAGTGAAGGATAGAATATTTATAACTTTAAAAAAAGGATAATATATATTCGATATTTTCCATCCGTACATGCAAGATGAGATTCACTTTTAATTTTATCATAAAAATTATTATATTTTAATCTCAATAAAATGAAAATCGCTATCATCCTCTTAAAAAAGTGTCAAATAAATTTATCAATTATATTAATTACATAAATATAATAATACCTAAAAATCATTATTTTTTGCCAACATGTTAAGATTTGGACTTTATCGATTTATTCATTCTACATTTAATACTACGACGCAGTCAATATTCACAAAATAAAAACAATATTTAGCAGAAAATCAGAATTTCGTGGATTGCAGGGCGCTTTCGTCTAGGCATGGCTGCCTCGGTTCACCTGGGAGTTTGTCAGAGAGAGAAGAAAGCGAGGCAGAAGTGACTGAGGAAGGATTGCGATTTTGCTAAGAGAGAATAATCCTCCGTATAAATCCGCCTCTTTCCCCTCTTCCCTTTTCCTCTCTCTCTCTATCTCTTTCTCTCTCTCCACTCTGCGGGGGATTTTATACTCTTCATCCAAAAGAAGAAATAGTCAGACGACCCAGTTCAGAATTTTGTGTAGTATACCGAGAGACCAAGGCAAACTAGAAAGCTGGAAGCGTCTTCTTCGGCTTATCTGTTGTAAAATTAGTCTCTCCCTCCCACCTCTCTCTCCGTGATTGGTGTGTGATTGTGTGTCTCTAGTGCACCACATATCTCGAGCGCAATTGATATTGAAGACTGTGGATCTCCGAATCGCTATTTGACTTCACAAATAGGGCTTCTCAGGACCTGGTGAACAGGTATCACCTCTATAATTTTCATTGATTGGTGAAAGATTTCGTTCCGTTCTGTATACATTTGTTCGATATTGGAGATTTGGTGATGAATTAGAATGTATTGGTCGCCAGTTAATTGAATTCTCTATACAGCCTACGCCCGAGGCTGACATTGTGTCTTTTTTGACGGGTTGGTTTGACATTGACAGCATGGGTCTTCTTCGCTGTTTGCTGTGCGTAATAATTGGTTTTAGCTGTTGGGAAAATGTTTTCCTTTTCAGTAGTTGATGGGCTGTTTTCAGAAACCTCGTTCGGTCTAATTCATTTTTTATTTGTGATTGGTTGAGAAAATAGCAACCATCTAGAAATTACACTTCTGAAGGGGCTTTTTTGCTTGCACTTTTAGTTTCAGTATCATGGTTGCGGTCCTTTTTTCGGGCTTTTGCTCGCAATTGTGCGTTGCCATTACTGTTGATGAACTTGTGCAGAACATTGGCCGAACAATTAAACGGCTCCCTTGAGCCCTGTGTCCTTAATGAACTAGAAGGAAGAGCTCTTGATGCTTGCGGTGAGCAACATACGTTTTTTATAAATTCAGTTCATATTCTTAAGATTTCTAAGGTGGGATGGGGTTGTTACAATTCTTTTTTTTTTCCATCGTCAGTTTGTATAAATCAGCTCTTACAAGTTAATACCAACTGACTCTTAATAATCACATTAACTTACTATTTTCTTTTTAAATGGTTCGACTTATGAGTATATAGTCAAGTAAGAATTGTTTATGGAAAGATTAGACGAATGGTTCTCCTAATGGAATTGTCTGTGCTGTACAGGTTCATTTTCTTCCACTATCTTCTGTTTGATGGTTCTGTGAGGGCTGTTGAATGTTATTTCTTATGTAAGAGTAAATGTGGACGGATATTAGAAAGGAAATAGATGATGATGTGATGAAGCTGTAATGTGTTGAACGAAAGTGAAGGCATCAGATGCCTGGCGGTTAGGCTTGCAAGTCATGCCTGGGCGTAATCACCATCTCCATCCTTCGAAAGGACCGGTGTGGATTGTAGCATTCGTTTGCTTGGTGTCTTTGTTACTAATCTGCAGTTATATATATCCACCCCAGGGTTCTTCTGCATGCTTTCTATTTTCTTCGAGAGGTTGTGATGCTTTCACCGATTGGATTCCACCTATTACAAGAAGGGAATTTACGGACAAAGAGATAGCATCTCAGGTTGTGATTAGAGAAATTTTAAATATTCCATATATGCAGTCTGAAAACCCCAAAATCGCTTTCATGTTCTTGACTCCAGGCACACTACCTTTCGAGAAGCTGTGGGAAAAATTCTTTCATGTAAGAATGTTTCTTTGTCTTTTACTTCCTGTCTTTCTCTTAATCCATGTTCCTGTCTTTTGCTGGAATTTTATGTGGCTGCCTGAGGGTATGCATTGATTTCTTGTTCTTTGAAATTCCTGCGGTGAGATGTTTATTTTCAAAACTTCATATTATTTGCTGTTCACCTAATCGTGAGGTTAATAACACCTGTTCCTTAAGTTTGGCCAAATTGTAGACTGCAAGCTTGAGGTTCCATTATCCCTAGTACTCTTCTGCTTTTGCCACTGATGTTATTATTCTAGGGGGAAAATCCAAATTTTTTTATTTACCATTTTTTTTATGAACAAGCTTCCCTTTTTTGTTGCTGGCTTCATGTTTATGGCTACTAAATCTTTTGGGTCTACTTTGGCAGGGCCATGAGGGCAAATTCACCATTTATGTACATTCATCTCAGGAAAAAGCCGTACATCATAGCCCATACTTCATTGATAGGGATGTTCGCAGTGACATGGTCCGAATCTATAATAGTGAAGTTCTTTTATGGATTACACTGCATTTATGCTTCTTTTTTATATGGATCTTTGTTCACCTGCTTCTTCATAATTCCTCAGCAGTGCCTAATCCAGAGGCATCAAATTACATAGGTGAAAATAGAAATGAACCCTAATAAAGTTAACTGAACTAAGGCTACTTTTCCATATTTCTTGAAACATTTATAAACTTTAATGTAACAAAGTCCAGATAAAAGGAGTAACTTAAGATCGTTTTGGTCACATGAATGACGAATTCCTATTGTTTTTTTTCAAGTCAGTAGTCCTCTCATTGGTAAATTGAGTGTTGGTATATTGGTCTGGCTTGCAGGTAGTGTGGGGCCAAATCTCAATGGTTGATGCAGAAAAAAGACTGTTGGCTAATGCACTGAAGGATCCTGATAACCAGCATTTTATTTTACTTTCTGATAGGTGCCTTATTTGTCAGGCTTTCTCTTGCCTTTTATCTTGCTGGTATCTGACCTCTTTCTAATTTTCACTCTTAATTGCAGCTGTGTACCATTGCATAATTTTGACTATGTGTACAATTATTTGATCGATACCAATATCAGCTTCATCGACAGGTGAGTCCAGGGGTCTGAATTGCTTTTAAAGTGAATACTATTTTCAATGTAGAGTTTCATGTTTAATGATCTTTTTACCGTAAAAGTTTATTCCTGTGGTTTGATGTGCAAATATTTAGACGACCATTTGACATGTCTTTGGAAGCTTTGATCCGGTGATCTTGAAGTCTAGATATTTTTGTCACATCTAGATGTGGATCTACATACGTCGTTCTCCCACTAAATCACTTTTTTTTTCCAGCTTTGCAGACCCTGGTCCCCATGGGAATGGCAGGTATTCTGCCCATATGTTACCTGAAATCGATAAAAAATATTTCCGGAAGGGTGCCCAGGTAACAGTTCTCTGTTTCACTCGGGAGGCTAGCTTGTCAACTGGAAAAAGGCTTTGACAGCTTATGTTGCTATACTAGAAGTTGCCTTTACGAATTTCTTGTATAATACTTCATCTCTCTTTCCTTGTTTGGAAATGTTGTTACTAGCATAATACCTATAATGGATGAAAATATTTGTATCGATAGCAGTATTGGTTACGACTATATTAATACTGAAAATATAGGATAATATGTATTGGTATCACATATATCGAAACAAAAAAAAATTTCTAAGAATAGTAAGCTAATAGGCTGTATTAGCCAATATATTGCGTCGATATGGTAACATATTACGATATTGTTGCATCTATACAAATCGTCCGATATTTATAATATTAGGCAATATTTATATTAGCGATGCCTATATTTGACCTATTATTGTTTTTGACATTGCATCGATGCCCAAACCCATATGAACTTAATACTTTCAAGTCGATTCTCATATGAAAAAGACATGCTGCAAAAACTTTTGCTCTATATTTGCTGTTGTACAACATTTAATCTCCCTTTACTATTTTGACCAAAACCAAAGTGAAAAAAGGATAATGACGTTCGTAAGTTATTTATTGAAAAGAACTAAAGTAATCTGTGTGTATATGGACATACAAAACACGAATATGGGACATGACAATTCTCCAAAATTTAGGATAGCACACGATAAGGACTTGGTAGCAAACTGTAAAGTAATATATTATGTAGTTAATTAAACTTATTTTCCACTAATCAAAATAAAATTGATACACTGCCACTCATTAAAAAGTGTTAAATAATGATGGGAAAAATGCTATTGTGCAATCCTCTACCTGGGTGACAATGACAATTATAATTAGCTTACCAAAACTAAAAGAACTTCAGTTCAAACAACATAATCTTAACTGTAATAACAAACATCAAAGAGGTTTGTTATGATTAGAACACATATAATTGTGCTTATGAAACTGGATTAATAGCTGAAGGTTTTTTTCCCTATCGGCACACATTAAAGTGTTACTTCAGAAAAGTAAAAGGACATTTAATTGTTCAATTCAAATTGTGATTTGCCATAAATGAATCCAATAGAAATCCGTGATATTAATCGCACCTTAATGTGTGCCTTCAGATCACATAGAAAAGGAAGATGTGAATAGTAGTTATTATGCTGAAGAAGGAAGATGTGATTTACTTTTGGTAGATACTTGTAAAACGAGTGTTGGACATGCATTTTCAAATTTCAGAATATGTTTTAGGAAAATTATTGGACAAGATTTGGTGTGTTTGAGATGTATCAGATGGCTGAGGATGACTTGGAGATCTTGGTAGAGGTTTCCATGCTTCATATGAAATAGAAAAGTACTAATGATTGATGAGAAATGAATAGTCTACCATCTTTTATGTGCACGGAAGTTGTGTATAGAAGCCTGGAATTATTTGAAATGTATGCATTAATATTGTTTATAAACATTCACATTCAGAAAAATCTTTTTTCCCCAATTAGCTTAAACCATCTTTGCATTGCATGTGATGGAGAATTGGTCTATGCTTAGTTTCTATTTTTCCAAAGTTATAATTGAAAAGTGTGCAAAGTATAAATTATGTCAATCTCTTGATTGTGTTTGAAATAAAAAATTAAACTGTCTAGGAACCTTCCATGACATCGATTATTTTTATCATGCTCAATAATATTGCATTTCTCTCCATGTAAAGCTAGATTAATCATTGATTTTCCACATATTCGATTCATAGAGCTTATGTATGCATTGTTGTACTATTGTCTAATGTCCTTTCCTACACGGTGCACATTTTGCAACTAGTTTACTCTCTACGGCAAGATTTCAGATGTACATATAAGATGGGTTTTATTGTTGATACATCTCTATGCATTAAGATGAGTTTATATCTTCTCTAACGTAGTACTGTGCAATCGTGATAGTATTAATTACTGAATGTATGGATGCAGTGGTTCACCATGAAGCGGCAGCATGCTCTGATAATCATGGCCGACAGCCTTTACTACTCAAAGTTTCGAAACTATTGTAGGGTGAGCCCCAGCCCACTATTGTATTCTGAACTATATTATCTATTGTACACTTGAATGAAAATATCGGTATTAATATCAGACATATTAAACAATATATTTCGGTATTAAATATATTGGAAAGAAAAAAACTTCTAAAAATTATAACTAATAATGCTGTATTGGCCGATGTATTGCCAAAATGGAAACATATCGTGATATTATTACAGTATTGGGGGCGCCGATATTTGCATTAATGATAGTACATTATACAACTCAATATTTAGTTTCCCATGCCCAGTTTTGTTTGTCCGCTTTGAGTTGTTCAGACATATGAGGAATGCATGCAACAATATATTTCGGTTAAGTCTAGCATGTTACCTTATTATGTCGAATCATAGAAACATTGCTAAAAAGGAGCAGATAAGACACCTTCGACAAAAATATGCAGATATCTCATTTAAGCTATTCCTAGAACAGTTTTTTCTAAAAAAATCATATATTTGAGTGATGCATTATAAGGCGATTTCATGGTATAGAATTCATTTTCCAAAAGGGATTCTCATTTCTTGTTTCTTTCTTTTTTCCTTTTGCAGTTCTTATTGGATATCTCATTTAAGCTACCCTTACTAGATACCTATGTTGTTTATTGTTCCCATTCTAAGTGCGCATATCAACTGTATAACTTAGCTCGACTTTCCAACCAAAATTCAACGAGAGGAAACTCACAATTAAGCAGACTGGCTTAATATTAGTTAAATTTGAATTTGCTGTTTTTTGTTGTATAACCACATAATACATGCTAATCTCATCATGTGTTGTAACTACATGACCTGATGTTTTTGAAAATTCCAAAGAATTTGTCTCGATTGGAGCCACTATACTGATGGAGATACTTTTGCTTTGACAGCCAGGCATGGATGGGCTTAATTGCTATGCCGATGAACATTACATGCCAACCTTCTTCCGTGTAAGAACACAGCTAACCTTGGTGAACATATTGTTATATCTCATGAACTTATTCTAATTGATTGTATTATCCTTTGTGTGTGTGTCAAGATGGTTGATCCAATGGGGATTGCAAACTGGTCGGTAACACATGTTGATTGGTCTGAACGGAAGTGGCATCCAAAATCCTACAGGGCGAAGGATGTCAGTTATGAGCTTCTGCATAAAATCACAGTATGATTTTGCTTTCTTCTCTTAAGTTCTGGGGTAGATGCAGTATGATTCTGCTTCCTCCTCCCGTTGCTCTGCATGATGTTTCTTATGTGATTCTTACTACTGAGTATTATGTTGTTGTGCAACCATCAATGCAAATATCTTGACTGATGCGATATATATCGGCTAATATGTATTGATATTGGGATCTTTGGATACCAATATTACCTGATATCGAGATAATATCACAATGTATTTTCGTATTGGCTTCTATTGTCGATATATCGGTTAGTACAATCCTGTCAATTTATGATTTTCAGAAAATTTTTCCATCAAATAATGTCTGATACCAATATGTATTATCTGATACTGATATGAGTGTTAACGATACCGATACCAATATTTTCTTCCATGTGTGCAATTGCTCAACTATTGATGCGCTAGATAGCAGTTGGAGGTGTTTGTCGCATATCTTTGATACGGATATAGTAGCAATCATAGCGATCTCCTCTGGTACCTAATGGTAAGTCCAAATCCTATTGGAGCGGCAGCCAAAAGGAATTAATGTAATTTCTGTAGAGGGTTTGATGCTGAATAAACTTGTGTCCCCTCCCGGTGGAAGAAGTTTCTCTTTAAAATGTAATTCTTGTCCTATTTACTAAGCTTGAAGAATTCCTTGGTGGCTGGAGTATTCAGGTCCAATACTGTCCTTTTGAACCTACCTGAGGAAGTCTCAAAGACAAGAGATTGAGATCCCGGTACTAGCATATTAAAGGAAACAGGGGTATTTATTGTAGGAAAAAAAGACGTATGAAAATTGTATTGAGTCGATAGTAGGGAGAGTGATTACATACATTGGAAGAATAGTTATTTTATCCCGAGAACTAAACCAATAGATAGGTTATATGTAGTGTTTTAAAGCCTCACTGTGTTTTCTTGATGATTTCATATATGTTCATCCCCTATCTGCTTAAGATTCTGGAATTAGATTTTAAAATCTTCTCTGATCTGTCAGAAACATCAATGTTGTGTTCTTGTTCATTCTTTTGTATTTTCCCATAGCAGTGTACATAATTTGACTATTTTGCTTTATATCTCATTGCAGTCTATTGATGAAAGCGTGCATGTAACTAGCGATGGAAGGGTAAGCGCCTTTGTCAACCTGAAATGAATTTCTCTGTAGTTCCAAGTTAGGTCAAATTCTGACCGGCCCTTTCCCTCATGCTGCTACTAATACTGCCACTATTGCAGCATGAAGTGCAGATAAGGCCTTGCCTTTGGAACGGAGTGAAGCGTCCGTGTTATTTATTTGCCAGGAAATTCCTCCCGGAAACTCTGGACATATTGATGCAGATTTTTTCAAATTACACAAACATTTGAGCCGGAATTTTCACCGTGTGGATTCTTTGATCAATTCAACCGGCGTTGTATATGGGTTTTCTCTGGAGATCTGAACGCTTGCAGATAACATTGCCGTGACAACCATGGCAGTTAGAAGGAAGTGCATGATGATCACTGCTCAAGGAGATTGATTATATGCAGCTTTGGCAACTTTAATCTTCTGTTGGTGGAAACGAAGATTGTTATTATTTCATTTGGATTATTTAGTACCAACATAATTATTTTTGGAAGTCTTGTGTACAATTCTAGCTGAAATGATCTAGGCTGATTCAAATTTTGTAGAGGCAAATTCAAAGATTAAAAAGAAGTTTAAATTATTTTTTAATATAAGAGGTTGAATTTTCAATTTTTTATTAAGATATTATTTGTTATAAATAAAGATTATATTTTAAGTAAATTCTGATAATATGTTATTATATATATATATATATATATATATATATATAGTTGTTAATATGTTAATATTATTATTTATTTATTTAATTTTTTATATATAAATAATTATAAAACTAATAAGTTTAGTATTATAAATTATATAAATTGTTTAAACTAAACCAACCCGTGAATTAATAATTTGGGTGATTTGGCTAATTTGAAAGTTTGGCTAAAAATGTAAATGCTAATATGCAATTTGGTTACAGATTATCCTCTAAGATATACTAAACTAATATATATTTATTGTTTAGAGATTATAATGTGTCACTAAAAGTTATTTAATAAATAAATAGCTAAAAAATCTTTTGCGTAAAATTATTATAATAACTAAGGAGAAGATGATCAATGGAGATGATTTTACTTACCCAAAAAAAGGCCTTATAATCACGCTAATAGGGAAAAATAATTTGTTTAAACAGTTCGAGCAAGTTATAGAACAATGGCGGCAAAACCCCAAATCTCCGCGTCTAATCCTTACTGTACGCAGTCGTCACCCACACCATCGTAGATCTCGGATTTCATAAGCAAAACCCCAGATCTCCCGGGTATGCTTCTGTCTCTGCATCCATCACGCAGACCATCCTAGTTCTCCAATTTCAAAATCCTAACCGATCTCCATCCGGCATTCATGGTTCCAGTCGATCTTTTTCCGTCCGGCGCCAAAGGCCCTCTGCCGCTTCCGCTTTTCTCCCGTGCTCATCTCGCACACTTGCTCACTGAATATTAGGTAACCCTTGCGCTGGATTTTTTATATTCTCCTTTTTAGCGGCGTACTATTTCATGGACCTAGCTACTGTTCACGGAGATTGCTTCTTTTTCTTCAAACGATGAAATTTCATACCAAGTTTCCCTTTCTTAGAATCAATGGCAGTGAAGAAAGGCGAATGCTACTATAAAGTCTTGCGAGGGCTCATAAGAGATTGTAAATATGGACAGATCGAGCCCGTTTTGACTACCTATGTAAAGAAGCACGGTATAGTAGGAGGTAGTGTTGGAAAGATGCTAGTGCATTACTTGTGTATGAAGAATAATGTGAATAGTGCCATTAGGCTTGTTAGCAAGTTGAAGGAAGACAATTTTTCTGTCAGTTTTCCGGCTGATGTTCTCACTGTGCTTACAAGGCGGGGCAGGGTTTTGGATGCCTATAGGCTTGTCGTGGGCACTGAGGATAATTTGCCGATTCTGGATGTGGTAGATTATGCTGTTGTAATCGATGGCCTCTGCAAGCGAGGGTACATCGAAAGGGCCTTATCTCTTTGTGGGTTTGCTAGAAAGAAGGGAATTGAGCTTAATGTGGTCATGTATAATTCAATATTAAATGGGTTGTGTTTCCATAGCTGCCTTGTTGAGGCTTTTAGGCTGTTTGATTCATTGGAGAGGAATAATATTGTGCCATCTGTTGTTACTTATGGAACGCTGATTGATGCCTTAGTTAGAGAAGGGTTTCTATTAGGTGCTAGAGAGATGTTTGATAGAATGATTCTGAAGGGTATAAAACTGAATACCCATATTTACAATTCGTTGATTGAGGGATATTGTAGGTTTGGTAATGTACAAGAAGCACTGAAACTTCTAAATGATTTAGAGGTCATCTCTCTTAAACCAGATGAATTCACCATAAGTGCTGTGATCGATGGACTTTGCCGAGAGGGTGACTTAGAAGAGGCGCTTCATTTTTTTGTTCATGCAAAAAGGAAGGGTATCTCTCCTGATTTCTTGGGTTTCTTATATTTAGTAAGAGGTCTATGCTCAAAGGGAAGAATGGAAGAGGCCAGGAGCATTCTAAGATTGATGCTGCAAACTGATTCTGTTGTGGAACTGATCAACAGAGTTGATATTGAGATTGAGACTGATTCAGTGGAAAATTTCCTTGTCCACTTATGTGAGCAAGGAAGCATCCAGGAAGCTGTTATCATTCTCAGCGAAATTGGATCTATGTTTTTCCCTTGTAAAAAGCAAGCTGCTTACAGTCGAAAGAGGCAGGCTCCCAATTTGGCTTTAGGAATTACTGATGCAATGGGAGTAGAACAGGAGGTCGAATGTTGCCGCCCTTCTGGACAAGGATCTCGACTGCATGACTTCGATGCTTTTTACTTACAATTGGCATCTCTTTGCTCAGCTGGGGATCTACAAGCGGCTAGTAAATTGGCAAAAGAAACAATTTCTCTGTTGGATAAGAATTGACAGGGAGAGTGCTTTAGCCATGCATGGAGTATAGTAGAGGAAACATTATGTTCCATAAAGCAGGTATTCACTGTTTTCTTCTAAAGTTTGGATTGCTGTTGCTGCCCATGAGTCTGAGTGTGTGATATTCCACAATGATTGTAATATCCTCGTGTGTCTGAAGATTCTAGCAGCATATCGAATGTGTTGGCAATTGTTCATATGTGGAGGTAGCCTTAAAACATAAAATCAGACGTCCAAGTAGCACTGTGGTTAAAAAATTCACAAAATTGAGTTGAGAATGTCTCAGGATTTTCGTTTAGGTTGGGCCACTTGCATTTAAACCCTTCAATTAATATTCTGCTTTGACTAGTTGGATCAGTTTTGTTGTAATTTTTCATGGTTGGGCCACTTGCGTGTAAACCCCAATGGGTTACTGTATTTTGGGGGATTGGTTACACAGGTTGCTTTGTTAAATGCGATATCCTGACGGCTGAAACAAAAGCCATTTTTTTTAGACTTACGGCAGCTTGGAACGTGACCATGGAGAAAGTGATAATTGAGACTGACTCACAAAATGGTTTGTCTTTAAAACTGGAGGCCCCATCGAAGACAACAACCCACTGAGAAGGGTGCTACAAGACTGCAAAAACCTTATGCCCAGAAATTGGATATGTGAAGTTGTATATGTACCCTGGCAGTGCCATCAGGCAGTTGATCGTATGGTCAAACTAGGCATGCAGCTAAAAATGGACTACTATGAGTGGATGGCAGTGCCTTTTGCTATTGGGCAGTTGCTTAAAGATGAAGTTCCTCTGGGAGGAAACTGGGTAGAAGCTAGTCAGTCCAAGGCTGAGTGTTCCTTATTTTTACACATTCGGATGAAACAAATGATTTATTCACACTATCAGTAGATTTTGTAAGACTACTACTGATTTTAAAAGAAATAAATGAGATATGAGTTGACAAGAAGAGAGTGATAAAACATGGTTCATCAGGGTCTTTTCATTGAGCAACAAATGGATCGGGGATCCTTCTTGCTTGCTTGGCTGTCAATCTCGGAGAAGTGGAATCAGTGCCAATCTCTCATATGAGAAGCTACAAATGCTCTCACAAGACGTTCTTCTCTATTCTCTACAGCTATTGGGTTATTTCTGTTAGTATTTTGACTCTTCCTATTAACTAGTGCCAATTTGCTACTCTTGTTAGCACTGTTACCAAAAAATTTTAAAGCTGATCGGCATTCCTGCAAGCAAAGTTAAATTGCAGCAAAAAATATGGATAGATTTGCCCTTTAGGATGCACAAGCATAAGGTCAACATCATTTAGTTTCTAACTAAATTTCATTTGCATGAATATTGGCTTATGATAATATAATTCATTTGTGAACTGCAACTTTGTAATCAATGTAAACTTCAGGCCCAAAATTCAGGCCCAATTAACTGAGCCTGGCCCACGAGCCGATCGAGCCAAGCCGAGCCAGAGCCAAACGGCTTCATCGAGCCGGATCTGAGCCGGTTTCGAGTGGCAGAGCAAAATGCTCTTTCGTCTTCCTCGATCAATTTCGTAACCTTCCAGCCTTTATCTCAGTTAATTGCTGAAGCAAATGTGGTCCATTAAG
>JAOVVI020009352.1:3571-13660 GCA_028571085.2 Nepenthes alata
CTATTTTCCCAGCCCCTCAGATAAAAAGAACGAGTTGATTTCTAGTGATCAGGATTGAATTCGGAAGGAGATTGGGATCAAATGGTGATGTAATGTAAATTTGATGTCATATTGTAGTGATTTATAATTGATAATTGATATTAAAAAGTCATGTACACTATCTTGTAATGAATAAAAGAAAAACAATCATATACGATGCTGGTGTTAATTATTTAGTTGTGCTTCTGCAAATTATTGTGGTTGTTATGTATGCTTCCGCGAATTTTTATGGTAATGATATTTGGTTATTAGTAGCATTTCTGAAGAATCCAATACCGTATTCTTATCGTACGGAGTCGAAGCCACTGGATATAGAATTATATGGATCCTATGTATATTAATTATATAGTTTATTTACCTATATATAGTATGATGTCTCATTAGGTGTATATGAAGACGTGGGACGTCACAGGCTGGTTCAGTAGTCAAATCACCATATAAAATTATTTCACTTATATTTTCAGAATTAGCCCATAATTTTGAATCGTTTCATATAATTTCTACGATTTTATACTTGCTCGATTCAAATTTATACAGATCTTTGGTGCTAAAGTCTGTTTCTAGCTGGTTCAGTGATACATACCTTTCCCTGGGCTGAACCCGTCTGATTATTAAAAGAAAATTTGGCGTCAATTTTATGACATTTTGCCGGTTTATTAAGGTGTCAATTAATTTTTACGGAGTTTAAACTGATTGCTAACTTAATGAAAATAGCAGTTAAAAATCAGGATCAACAGTAGTTCTGTTTCCACCCAGTTCAATTCGCCAATCAACTTATTTTCCAGCAAACCGACCGATTTTATGAGGAATAATTTTGTTACAAACGTATGGCGATTTAGATAACATTTTAAAGTATCTACATTATAAATTTTATGGCATGAATCGATCAAATATGGATGCATAAATCAAACATCAGCGAGGTTTAGCAACCAGTTCTGTAAATGACATGATTCTAATTTTTGCCTAATCTAATATGGTTTCAGCTCAAATTTAAAGTATTGGACCGATAATAATTGAAGATAATCATAAATAATTATCAATGAAAGAAGGAGATAGCAGTGTTCTTGCTTGATCTAACGAGAATTTAGATATGAACCCCTAATTCCCTTAGCTGATCTCTCTCCCTCAGTTCTGCTTTTCTCCTTCTATTCCGTTAACGAGAATTTTCTTTCTTCCTTCTCTTATTTATACTCTTTCTAAACATGCTTAGTCTTCCTTTAATTAATTTGGAGTTGAACAAACCCCATTTAGTTGGCAAAAGCTCGGCTGCCCCACCATGCTGAATGAGCTAGCCTTGGCTGAATTGGGGCTTCCTTACCTTGCCACTTGATTTCATCTTATTGGGGTTAAATTTAATACATGTTTAGTCCCCTAATAAGCCATGTGTCCTATCCTCTTTTAGTTCCAAGTTTCATCTTTTAATTAGTTAGTTTAATGGGTTAGTAAAAATTAGGTAATTTGGTGGTGAGTAGAGCCGTGCACCACCTTCCTTCATTCTTCTTTCTTCCTTCTTTTATTTTCAAACTTTGAAAATTTGACTAAGTGTTGGAATTGTTGTGCCATGTGTGCCATGTGTCCCTTAGTGTAATCCTTATTAATTTAATGTTAATAAAGTAGTGGAGGTTTGGCTAAATTCACTAAGTGTTGGCTGGCTCCTTATTTCTCTTAAGTTCCCTTAGTTTTTCCAAGGGTATAAATTTTTCTACGGGTCTATGGGACTCCTATATTAATATAATTTAGTTATAAATTTTGTTATACTGCTAATCGAATGATACGATAGCTTTTGGGCTACTCTTGTATCGACTGCACTATTAATTTGATCAACCTAAACCATATTGATTTTGAAATTTGGTTCATCGATTAAATTCTACACGATTGTGACATGTTAAGCTAAATCTTTAATTTTTTTGGACTCATGGTATAATTATTGGAATAAGTGTGTTATAAAATTTCAATTCTTACAATTTTACTTCCCTTAAAAAAAATTTTATCCCCAAAATTTCAGGAAATTACGTATCCTAGGGGAATAAATGGGGATATCTATTGTGGATCTCATCTTCCCATTCCCAAGTAACCTCTTCTTGTGAGTGATTATGCCATAAGACCTTTACTAAGGGGGACAATCTTTGTTTGGAGTACCTGGTCTTTTTAATCTAAAATCTGCACTGGTTCTTCAACATACGATATGTCTTCTTCAATTGCTAGGGGCTCGTAGGCAATGACATGGGTCGGGTCATACATATTTTCAGAGCATAGATACATTAAATATATTGTACACTTCAGATAGATTAGGTGGCAATGCCAAGCGGTAAGTCACTTCCCTGACCTGCTCTAAGATCTCAAAAGGGCTGATGAATCTTAGCTTCAGTTTGCCTTTTAGTCCAAATTGAGTCGTCCCTTTTCATGATGATATTTGTAGAAAGATATAATCACTAACTGCAAAGTGCAAGTATGATCTTCTCTGATCTGTATAGCTCTTCTGTCTATTCTGGGCTGTCTTCAATTTCTCATGGATCATCTTAATCTTGTCAGACATCTTCCAAATAATTTTTGGAACAAGAAGTCATCTATCGTCGGGTTCTTCCAATAAATTGGGGATCGACATTTTCATTCATATAAAGTTTCAAATGGTACCATTCCAATACTAGCCTGGTAATTATTATTATAGGCAAATTCCACCAAGGTTAGATGGTCATCCTAGTACCCTTCATTTCTAGCACCGCAGCCTTTAGCATATCGTCCAGAATTTAAATAGTACATTCTAATTGTCCATCCGTTTAGGGATAATATGCTGTGCTAAATTTTAGATTTGTTCCCAATTTCTAATGTAAACTTTTTTCAAAATTTGGAGACAAATCAGGCATCTCGATCATACACAATTACTGCTGGCATTCTTTGGAGTCTGGCAATCTCATTGATGTATAGCTGTGCTAATTGATCATAGGAGTACGTCGTCTGAATTGCCAAGAAATGAGCTGATTTGGTCAATCAATCGATAATAACCCAAATGGTATCATGGTTTCTGAGGGTCATTGGAAATCCTGATACGAAATCCATCGTTATCTCTTCTCATTTCTAGCTAGGAATTGGTAGTGGTTGCAATAAGACAGATGGCTTCTTCCGCTCAGCCTTTAGTTATTAGCATATGAGATATCTTCCTACCAAATCCATGATCTCCCTTTTCATATTTCACAACCAGAATACTACTTCTTATTGATTCCAACGTGAATGGTATACCTAGAGTGATGAGCTTCTTTTAAGATCTCTTCTTTCAACTTCATATTATCAGGTATACACATTCAATCTCAAAATCTTAGGACTCCATCGGTGTGAATGTTAAAATCAGCTCTAGAGTCTTTATTCAAGTCTTCGGCAATACTCATAAAAAATGGACCATTCACTTACCCTTCTTTTATCTTCTTCAATATCTCAGGTTAAACCTAAAAATATGCCAACATCATTTGGTTACATTGCACATAATTCTAGATGTCATATTACTTTATATTATCCAGCATTTCTATCTCCTTTATCTGTATTCTCACCAAGAAACTCATTCAGTGACTTAGAGTATCGTTACAATATTAGCCTTTCCAGGTTGATACTGAATTTTATAATCACAATCCTTTAAAAAATAAATCCATCTCCATTGTCTCATGTTAATCTCCTTTTAAGAGAATAAATATTTAATACTCTTATGGTCAGAGTATACCAGAAATTTTTCTCCATATAGATAATGCCGCTAGATCTTTAAAGCAATTACAATAGCAGCTAATTCCAGATCGTGGGTCGGATAGTTATTTTCATGAACTTTCAGCTGTCTAAACCCATAGGCTACTACCTTCCCATGTTGCATCAGGACACATTCCAATCCAGTTTTTAATGTGTCATAATAGACAACAAATCCTCCGAATCCTTCAAGAATGGTTAAAATAGGAGGGTGGTTAATTGCTTCTTCAACTCCTGGAAGCTCCACTCACATTTATCGGTCAATTCAAATTTGGCTTCTTTCTCAATAAGTTGGGTTAATAGCATAGCAATCTTGAAATAATTCTTCACAAATCAACGGTAATATCTTGCCATGTCAAGGAAGCTACGAACTTCAATCACAGTTGTAGGTCAACTCTAGCTAGTGATGGCTTCGACCCTTTTTGGGTCAACCAAAATGCCTCCTTTAGATTTCACATGACTCAGAAATATAACTTTGTCAAGCCAAAATTTGCATTTCTTCAATTTAGTGAATAGTTTCTGCTCTCTCACAGTTTGTATCACAATTCTCAGATAGACTTCACGCTCCCCATAGTCCTTGGAATAAATTAGAATATCATCAATGAATACAACCATGAACTTGTCCAGATAAGGCCAAAAAATCCAGTTCATCAAGTCCATAAATGCTGTGGGGATATTAGTTAGTCTGAATGGCGTGACCAGGAATTCATAATGGCCATACCTCGTCTGGAAAGTAGTTTTTGGCATATCTTCTTGCTTAATCCGTATATGATGTTATCCTAATCAAAAATCAATCTTAAAGAATACCAGGGTCTCTTGTAGCTAATTGAATAAATCATCAATGCGTGGTAGTGGATATTTGTTCTTAATCGTGATTTTATTAAGCTCACGATAATCAACACATAACCGTAGGGTCCCTTCCTTCTATTTCACACAAAGAATGTGCACCCCAAAGAGATACACTAGGTCTAATAAAACCTTTGTTTAATAATTCTTGCAGCTGTTGCTTGAGCTCCTTGAGTTCCGTAGGCACCATTCTATACGGTGCCTTAGAAATAGGGCCAGATCTAGGGATGAGCTCATTTTTTAATTCAATCTTTTGGTGTGGTGGGAAGCTGGGTAAATCCTCTGGGAAAATATCTTCAAATTCACGCACCACCGGTATATTTTTTATCTACATATCATAACTCCCAATAGTACTAGCATAGGCCAAATAAGTTTGACACCCGTTTTGGATCAGATGTCGAGCATGAAGAGCAAAACTTAAGCAAGGCATCTTCTTGCGCTTCTCCCCTTGAATATGGAATGCCTCATATCCCAGAATAGCAAAATGAACTTGCTTATGAAAGCAGTCAATACTGGCATGATTGTTTGTTAAACAATCCATGCCTATAAGTACGTCAAAATCGTCCATCTCAAGTAAAATAAAATCTATGGGCAATTGGAGGTCATTCACCAGAATATTACACCTCGGGTACATAATATCAGTCTTCATAGAGGAACCCATTGGTGTTGATATATATAGAGAAAAATCAAAGACCTTTGGGTGTGATTTAAGATGGCATACAAATTTAGATAACATAAAAGAATGCCTGAATCCTGAATCAAATAAGACGTGTGTTGGAGTGTTATAAATAGGTAGAATAGCTTCCACCATATGAGGAGTACTTTGCCCTAGGCGATATGTTTCTTTGGCTCCTGTCTAGGATGGGGGCAATTCTTGGCCAATGCCCCTTCTACCTGCAGATGAAATAAGATCCTATTAATCTTTAATAGGGCTTCCTAGAGTGTTATTTCCCACAATGAGGGCATACAGGTATGGTTAATTTCGCCTGTGGCACTAATTGCACAGCTACGCCGCCCTTTCCCTTATCAGCAACTTTAATCTTCTTCGCAGGTCCTCCCATTCCTATGCTTGGTCCTGCACTTGAACCCCCTCGACTAGACCTCTTCTTGAAAAATTTTTCTTTCTCTAATTCTTTTTTAAAAATAAGTGCTTGATCCAGCACTTCTCCATAAGTTCATAGTTTCAGCGTTGACAGCTTCTTTATGATATTGTCCTGTAATCCTTACTAGAATTTTTGTGCCTTCATTATCTCATCATTTACCATATAAGAAGCATAACAGGACAATTTTGTAAATTTGGCGTTATATTCTACCACAGTGTTGTTTCCTTGCCTCACTGCATGAATTCCTCCTCCTTTTGCTCTCAAAGGCTAGTAGGAAAATATTTCTCCAAAAAGGCATCCTCAAACATGCCCCATATAATCTCATGCTCGGGCACATCCAGGACTCGCTTTTCTATTTTCCACCAACGGTCAGCCTCGCCTTCTAGCCGATAGGATGCGAAAAGGACCTTGTCTTCTTCGGGATAACGGATCACAGAGATTGCTTTCTTAAGTCTACTGATCCAAATGTCTTCTTCGATTGGATCTGGTTCTCCCATGAATTCGGGTATTCGTTCATTAATAAAACAATCATAGGCTAATGCCCTCGGGTTTGCCAGCACGGGAGCTGGAGCTGGGGCCTGCTCTGCATGAATTGTACTATCGTTTCCATTACTTTTGTCATGTGACCCATCAAATTAAAATATTTACCCTCCCGATCTAGCTGTTTGATAGGTCAGGAATTTTTTCTCTAACTAGACATTTTTTACTCCTAATTTTCAAGTAGGAATGATAGGCCAGTGACTAAAATTTTGGCCAGAAATAACAATATTAGTAATCCTTAGCATATTAATCCTAAACTTTTGCATAATTGATCATCCTAAGGCATATCCTAAAATTTTCTTTGATACCACCTGTTATGTCCCAGGTTCTTGCTTTTTTAATTAATTTGATTATTATAATTATCATGTTAATATATGATATATTCTTTTGCATTCACAGGATCCCACCACGTTGCCTTTTCCTGCCTGATACGTAATTTCATAGTCATTTACCTCGTGTTCAACTCTTTCTGAAAGAATAAGTATTTTAAACTTTTATGATCTAAATATACAAAAAATTTCTTGCCATACAAATAGTGTCTCCAAATTTTCAAAACAAAGATTACTAATGTCAATTCTAAGTCATGAGTCGGTTAGTTCCTTTCATGGACCTTTAATTACTTTGATCCATACACTATTACCCTTCCATGTTGTATTAGAATATAGCCTAATTCCATCCTAGATGAATCACAATAAATTACAAATCTACCTAATTCTTTGGGAATTGTCAATATTGGAGCAGTAGTGAATCGGTTATTTAACTCTTGGTGTAACGTCACAAGTTCTTGCTTTCTTAATTAATTTAATTATTATAATTATTATATTAATATGTGATATATTCATTTACATTCACAGGATACTTAACATTACTGCAAAATTAGTGGTGCCAACATCGTACAGTCAAGTACGGTGTTGGGTCTTGATTAGGAAAGATACTACTAAAATTTTAAACACATCATATGTGGCATACTAGTTTTCAAGATATGGTATTTAGGAATGATTAAATTAAAATAAGTGAATTGTGGTCTAAGAATATAGAAGAAATTGGATCGAGAGGCCCGAAGACCCGGAATTGGGAAAATTGGGAAAACGGTGTTATAAATCTCAAAATGTCAATTAGAATAAGATTCAAGTTTTAATTTAGAGTAATCGCGATGTATTAAAATTAAGATAACTGAAAATTAAACTTAAGATACGCGAGAATCTTAAAGTTGGAGGCGGTGTCGGGCAGTCGCCTACTGGGTGCTCGAGTGCCCAGGGCGGGCGCTGAATCCAAGGTCTCCGCGCTTGAAGCGTGCTGGCAAGGTGCTCGAGCGTGGGATTGTTATAAAGCCGCATTGGGCTTCTTTTTGCGTCATTTTATGCGGTTTCCAGGAGAGAAAAGAGAGAGATAGGGAGAAGGGAGAGAGAGAAGGAGGAATCCCAAGCTTTCGAGTCCGATTTCGGCTTCGAGCTAGTTGGAGAAATCATAGATCGAGTCGAGACAAGTGCATTCATACTCTCTTTTGAAAGGATTTTACCAGTTTATAAATTTTGAGGTTAATTAAATTTTGAGGACGAAATTTCTATTAGTCGGGTAGAGTTATGACGTATCGGTTTTCATGATATGGTAATTAGGACTGATTAAATTAAAATAAGTGAATCGTGGTCCAATAATACGGAAGAAATTGGATCGAGAGGCCTAAAGACCTAAAATTGGAAAAATTGGGGAAAAAGTGTTATAAACCTCGAAATGTCGATTAGTATAAGATTTAGGTTTTAATTTAGGGTAACCGCTATGTATTAAAATTAAGATAACCAAAAATTAGGCATAAGATATGCGATAATCTTAAAGTCGGAGGTGGTGCTAGACAACCGCCTGCCAGGCGCTCGAGTGCCCGGGGCGGGTGCTGATCCAAGGTCTCTGCACTCAAAGCACGCTGGCTAGGCGCTTAAGAGCGAGATTGTTATAAAGCCGCATCGGGATTCTCTCCACGTCATTTTATGCGGTTTCCATGAGAGAAAAGAGAGAGAGAGGGAGAGTGAGACGAGAGAGAAAGAGGAATCCGAAACTTCCGAGTCCGATTCCAGCTTCGAGCTAGTTGGAGAAAATGTAGATCGAGTCAAAATAAGTGCATCCATACACTCCTTTTTTGTTTTCTTGCACTTTTATTTCATTTTCGTCGACGTATTCTCGTTCTGATACCCAATTAAATTTATACTTCATATTACCCATGATATATGCATGTATATATATTAATTTCATGTCCAATTTGTGAGCTTTGTACACCGTTTGGAGAAATTTCTGAAACCCTAACCCCATTGTTACTATTCATCCACGCTTGGCCCCTTTTACCCACAAATTTTTGAGGTTTTTATATAAATTGAGACTAAAATATTATTACTCATATCCTAATATAATTTATTTATCGTTTGATACGCTGTTTCTCCTCCAATTTGTCCGGTTTGACCTCGCCAAACCCAAACCCACGCTTAGCTCGGGATTCTCTCCTTTCCATTCGATTATATGTTTAATTGACCCCAAATTATAAATTATCATATCCTAATTATGCATATACCTCAGCCGGGCATCCGATTTCACAAGTATCGATCCGTCTGTGATATTTGGACGCTCTAAAACGGCCATATTACTATTCACCTGAATTGGAAATTTTGCATGCTTCCCTCATAATTAATTATCATGTAAGCTATGTCTAATTGTATATGTCAAATTGTAAGCCTCAAAAAAACATGTTTGTGTTCCGTTGTGAAGGAAATGTGTTCCGGAAGCCCCCAAAGTGATAATTGACTAATAAAGGTAAGAAATCCTAATCTTTCATATGAATTATGATGACCATACATTCAATTAACTTGTGAAAAGGTTTAAATTCGAAGGAAAGATAATAATCGCATATATGATCGGAGGGAAGTCTACAATGTGTTATACAATCAAAATGTTCTCCCAGAAGGAGATATTGTGAATCAAATTGTGGTGGACCGTCCCTCAAATGAATAAGAAACAATGCAATTATGATCATTGATTTATATTATGAAGGGTAATATACATTGGCCCGCCATCAGTGTTACAGTAGAAACTCAATGACTATCCTGGTCGCGTATTATAGCGGGTAATACTCTTGACAAGTCTTAGGATGTTATTGTGGAAGAATGAAGACTACCTCTAGACCGCAGAAGGTTATGGTAGCATTTTATTTGCCCTGTATGATCGGGTGATAGGCATACCGGTATGCCACGTGTGGTTCGACCTATTTACAGGCAACATATAATGATCGAGTAGTTACAGATCTTAATGTAGCCAATGCTTTAGAATGTGTAGAGTAACACATTCATCTCATCATTCTCCTGCATCTTTAACTAGTAAGGTTTACTGGCCCTGAACCATAAATATAAGTAATCATGCATAATTGATATCCCAAAGAGAAGAAGGATAAAATATGTTCCAAAAGCATAATTGACCACATATTATGTTACGCATCCTCATCATGCTTGTAAATTCCTCTTTTGCTTTATTTTGCTTATATATTATTATTGTCTTTAATAACGTTGCACTTGCTGAACTTTGACTCCCCATTACTTTTTAGATTCAATACTCAGTATATTATTATTCTTTGGCTTGATAACTGACATCCTTTGGGCCTGCTGTGTGACAAAGTTTCAGACAAAACCGTGATGGTCACTGGATTACCCTATGATACTAAGGTCAAGGAAATAATTTGGAGCGATCAATGGAAATGGCCTAACCCATTTGATATGGAAGTATCTAGTCTCGTGGAAAACATGCCCCAATATCACCAAAATGCTAGGAGTAGAGATTCAGTTCGTTGGACTGCTAATAT
>JAOVVI020009353.1:0-13659 GCA_028571085.2 Nepenthes alata
TTTTTATTATTTGAGAATTATGGTTCTTTTATGGAAATCCAATAAAAAAATAATATAAATATATATTGAAAGTGACAAAAATAATTAACTTCTTAAATCTTTTCGCTGGCACGCAATATGTATAAAAGGCAACCTTGCGTTTTCAATTCGTACTGGTTGTGAGACATTTCCAGAGGGAGAGAGAGAGAGAGGGGCAAACATTAGGGTTTCTTGCGAATCAGGGTACTAATTCGAATTACGATTTTGTAGATTGTTGTGAAGAAAACCTCAAGGTGGATATTCTGAATTATTCTGAATCTAGTTCAAAATTGCTATCAGAATAACTGTACAAATTTTTAAGTGATCTAAATCTATTATTATTAGCTTCAGCGTCAATTGAGCATAGTGTGTGCGCTCTTTCTTCTTACTTTTTTCGACTTGGTTCTTTTCTCTTACGATCAAGATAAATTCAGGTGAAATATCTTTCGGAGGAGTAACGCATGAGCATCACCTGGTAGATTATAATTGGAAAGGTAATCGTTCAAATTTGCAAAATTTCTTTCATGATTTTTAGTGTTTTGCATTTTATTACACCCTTGAGTGGGGTTGAGAGATTTTTATGTAATCTATGATGCCTTAATAGTTTCCCGCTGCTCTCATTGTCTGAAATGATTTTTTTTTTTCAGTCACCACTTTGTGGGATTAAAATCAGTGTACCGAAAAGGCGTCTACCTTGCTTTCACGGATTCCTCCATCAACCAATCAATCGTACTCACGAAGTATTTAAGGTCAATGCTCTTGTTTGTGCTTTTCACCACTTTTTGATGCAATCATTAGTACAGCTGCAGTGTTATCCATCCCTCATTCCTCACTGCACTGAGAATCTCATGTTTGTTTTGTTTTTTCGATTTCACCTATCTGCTGTGTTGTATTTGCATCGATCGAACGCTACTTTTGTACTTTGCAGCAACTCTTAGAAGATAGTGTGGTTAGGGACATTGGATCTTTGTTTTGATAGCATAGTATCACAGCGAAACTTGTGTCAAATTTCAATCATCATATGTGTGGGTGAGCCTTGGCATAATGGTAAAATTGTTATATTGTGACTAAGAGTTCATAGGCTTAAACCACATTGTAGGGGTTAGCTACAAGCATCCCATCCTCCCGGACATAATGCTCCGTTTAAACCATGTGGATAGCAATTCTCCATTGTAGGAGTTAGCTACAAGCATCCCGCCCTCCCTAACATGGTGTGGGAGCATAATTATTGTATTGTCCTTTATCAATCATCACATTGGTAGGCCAAGTTAAAGAAAAATCTTTCTATACTTCTTATTGTTAATATAAAACCCAGCCTGCCTTGTATATCAACAGAAAAAACAGCTGCAAAACAGACCTGACCAGATGCATGGACTGATATTTGCTCCTTTAGCTAGGTACAATAATGGATATGACCTAGTTCCCTTCGAATTCACCGTGTGTTCAGATGCTTATAATAACAGGTTTTCAACTCCTAAACCAGCTGTCACCAACTTCTGAGTGCAGAAACACCTAGTGATTTAATTTTAGACTGTCAATAGTTCAACAAATCAAGCCATGATTTTGTAAATTGTACTCGTATATGGTGGGGGGGGGGATAAACAATGCCCATGTGTAGTTTCACTAGTTTGACTAAGAATGCAAGAGTAGATTTGAAACATATGATGTAAGATTTTTCTAATAAAAAAATACTCACATGTGAAGATTTTTATGTGACAACATGGAAGAAATCAGCAGAAGGAAAAGAGATGGGTCCTGCTGCCCAGGGAATCATGTGGGTTTGGGGGCATCTACGTGAGTGAGAGTGAGATGATTAGAAGAGAATAAGTGGAAGGGATGTTGATCACAGAAGTGGCTGCCTGTCCACACTCGATTAAGATTGTAGGGACAGGGCATAAGAAGATTAAGAGACCAACATCCTTGACCATTTGCATAATCTGTAAAGGGGGATGACTGCTTGACTCAATGTCCTGCAGTATGTTATTCTTTTTTAATTTTTTCCTGTTCGTGGATAATGGTCCAGATGTGTTTTTATCTTAATGCCTGGAGCTCCCAAAAATGGTTTCCATGTGTTTTTTTTCCACTTTGTGGTTGCAGAACTTATTCAATGGATGAAACTGTGTGATAAACAAATAAAACAAAAAGGGCATAAGATGTATCTGAATGTCCTCCTTGTGCCTGCAAAATAAGAAAAGAAAGACTCTTAGAAACTAGTTGCCTAATGACCCTTTTCTGAAAGAGAATATTCACATAGTATATTTGGGGAAAAAAATTATTGTTACTTTACTTTTGCTAATTGGGAATGAGGGACAAAGAAACTTTCTTTGTTTGCATATGAACCCGATATCTAGTGTCTATATAGATAAAAAAATTGCTTAAACAGTGTAGTCCACTATTTTCGAGTTGGATTTCAAATTCACATTGCTGTTGTATGCCCCTTTAAAGATGTCGGTGTGGCGATTTCAATCACTCTATTAATTTACATACATGCATATATTTTTGGGCTTTTTGATCTTTTATAGGTTGCTATCCTTTTTGGAAAGAAAATAGAGAGGAGAACAGTTGATGGCGAAGGATCCTATAACCTCAGTTAATGAAGCTGTGCACAAGCTGCAGCTTTGCCTTCTTGAAGGCATTCAAGATGAAAATCAGCTATTTGCTGCGGGGTCTTTGATGTCTCGAAGTGATTATGAAGATGTGGTTACTGAACGGTCAATTTGTAATATGTGTGGTTATCCCCTCTGCAACAAGTCTTTGCCTTCTGAGTGGCCTCGAAGGGGACGGTATCGCATATCTTTAAAGGAGCATAAGGTCTATGACCTTCATGAAACTTACATGTACTGCTCAACCAGTTGTGTCATTTGCAGTCGGGCATTTGCTGGGAGTTTGCAAGATGAGAGATGCTCTACTTTTAATACTGCTAAAATCAATGAAATATTGAACATGTTTGAAAACACGAATTTAGAATCTGACACAGATCCCGGAAAAAGTGAAGATTTGGGGTTATCTGAATTAAAGATTCATGAAAAAACAGATTTTAAAGGTGGGGAAGTGTCTTTGAAGAAGTGGATTGGTCCTCCAAATGCAATTGAAGGCTATGTACCCAAAAGAGATCATACTTACAGGCCATTGAAGTCAGAAACTTGCGAAGAAGGCAAGGATATTAACCCTTGACATTGTTTAGTTTTTGATGCATAAGGAATCTTGAACTTATAGAATTTCATGCATCTGAGTGTTGTAGTTGCAGAATCCTTTGTTTCCAATCTAATGAACAGTTACGCATTGCATATTCTGAACCAGGTGATGAAAATGATAGCAAAGCCCACCCTCTGCATGCAGAGACATCAAAGCCTTTTCTTAATGAGATGGACTTCAAGAGTACTATTTTGACCCATGATGAGCAAGCTGTTTCTAAGAAGTTTCCAGAAAATGTTTCTAATCTTATGCCTTTACATTCAAAAGCACAGAAAAAAGGTAGAATCATCAAATAATCAGTTTTAGAAATGCAGGGTTTGTTATACATTTAACAATCAGGATCTTATTTTATTACCTATGTAGTTGGCACAGTTTCATTCAGGAAATTGTAGACAGTAGGGTTTCATATTGAGTTTCACTGAAGTTTTTCTCCTTGAACTGATTTGAGCCTGATGTTATGTTTCAGGCTCAAAACATAAAAAGTCTGACCTGAAGAAGGGGATGGACACCATATTTAATGATGTAGATTTTTCAAGTGCTATAATTACACAAGATGAATACATCATTGCAAAAACACCTGTGCCAGCAGACACTTTTTCAAATCAGAGGTCAAAAGGATCAGAAGAAAATTCTTGTATTGCGGGTGCCAATGATCGGTTCACAGTTTCAAAGGTGTCATCTGCCACTATGCACAATGATTCTGACATGATGCTAATGAATTCCAGTGCTGCACAGATTGGTAGCATCACAACTGATAAGTCCACCCTCACTGATGTTTCTTCATATCACAGTCAAAATGGCCTGAAGAGTGCTGTGGATGGAGTAAAGGAGATCCATGCTGAAAAGTCAGTTCAATCAAGTAAAACGACTACCAAATCTTCTCTTAAATCTAAAGGTGTAAAAAAAGTTGCCCACTCAGTCTCTTGGATGGATGAGAAAAATGGCAGTCTCAATGGTAGAAATCTCTGTGAGGTTCAAGAACTGAGAAATATGAAAGAAGGATCTGAGACATTTAAAAGCACAGAGATAGGAAATGATGATTTAGAGCAACTTGCTTCAGCAAAGGCATGTGCAACTGCATTGGACCAGGCAGCAGAGGCTGTTGAATCTGGGGTCTCTAGAGTAACTGGTGCAGGTAAATGTTTACTTTATTACAATATCTGCAATCATATTCTAACCTGAAAACTTTGATTGAGTTTTCTGGCTGACTTTATTGTCTTGTTTCATTAGCGTCTGAGGCTGGGATCATATTATTTCCACAGCAACTTGAAACGGATGGAAGGGAATGTCTTGACAAAGTTAGCACATTAGAGGCAGAACCAGCTCCTGTAAAGTGGCCAAGAAAATCAGGACTCTCTGATGCCGAATGCTTTGACTCAAAGGATTCTTGGTTTGATGCCCCTCCAGAGGGTTTCAGTTTGACAGTGAGTTCCTTATTTGTTTCAGTTACTGCCTCCTTGAAAAAGAGACGCTATAATAGATAATATGTGGTTGTTTTTCAGTTATCACCATTTGCAACAATGTGGAATGCTCTGTTTACTTGGATAACATCTTCCTCTCTGGCGTATATTTACGGGAGAGCTGAAAGATTCCAGGGAGAGTATATGTTTGTTAATGGAAGAGAATACCCCCAGAAGATAGTGCTTCCTAATCGTTGTTCTTCAGAAATCAAGCAAACTCTAGCTGGGTTTCTTGCTCAAGCTTTGCCCAGTGTCATTGGAGATCTCAAACTCCCAATACCAACTTCTACTCTGGAACAAGGACTGGTAATTGTCAATATCTCCCGTTGGTGTCATGTTCTTGTAAGTAGGTAGTTGTTAGTTATAGATAGACCAGAAGTTATTGCAAACTTGGAAATTGTGGGATGACACGGCTTTGCCTAATGGTGGTCAAATTTCAGTGCCTTCTACAATTTTAGCAAATGTCTTAGCACCACTTTTCTGATTTCCCACGTCTCTTAAAGCTTCAGTGATAAGTGAACACTGCTTTGTACAGCTCCTCTTAAAACACATTAATTTTCAGATATTGGTTGACATTGCTTGATGCATGTTGTGCCACCCTCACAAGATCCTAGTTCAACATTAGTATGTTTTCTTTCTTTGGGGATTTTAGGGAGCAGGGAGTTGTGTGCTGGATGGGATATGGTGGGCAGGGTATGCTCATACCGTTTTGTTTTTTCATGTAAATCCTCAGAGATGGATTGTTTGATGCTGCTTCTAAAGTAACTTGCGAAGTAGTTTTAATCTAACAAGTAATTCTAAAAATGTAGTTTTTTTTGTAATGTGGAACTCAGTCTAAGTGTGGTGATTTGAGTAAATTGTGATGCTTGGGCTGTTACTTGGATGGAGTCCCTTCCTGCTGTTCATGGGGTCTTTGCAAGCGGCGCTTTTTTATTGGTATGGTTTGGCCAGAAAACAGGTTTTGGTTGACTACAAAACGAGCTCTGTAGTCCCATCAGCTTACCTTTCTCATGTTACCTGTATTGAAAGGAGAAGAAGAAAATGAGGTCCATGTCTCAGATATTATAGAATGTCTTAGTATGTTGTCTATCCTCTGCATTTTTCATTCTCCATTATCTAAATTTGATGGCTGTAGCACTTAAATGAAGTTGTTTCCCAGATTATTCCGTGGATTTTGTGTATTGTGGGCTGTAAATGACATTTTCTTTTTAAATCAATGGTTATTTGGGATGCTCTAGTGCTATTAGGAAAGACATGATTGCATGATCATTCCTCTGATTTATGTTTACACGAAACGGAAATCTGTTTTTTCTTACAGTTCTTTGCTGTCTTTTTATTTTCTAATCAATCAAGTAGAACCTGAAGGGATTATTTCCTATGTTAATTTTTTTCCTATTGACAGGTGTCTGATTATAGGAAAGGTGACATCATTTTTTAACTGTACAATTCACTTGTTAGCAAACTAGAGAGCAAAACTAGCAAAGCCTTGGGAAGTTTGAGTTCTTTTTTGGTAATAGTTTTGTACATTTTAATTGGTGGGACTGCCCATAATAAGTTTCTGCGCAGGGAAACTTATTGGAGACAATGTCCTTTCTTGATGCACTTCCCCCTTTTAGAGTGAAGCAGTGGCAAGTGATTGTTCTTTTGTTTATTGATGCTCTGTCAGTCTGCCGAATTCCAAGGCTAGCTCCTCATTTAACTAACAGGAGGATGATAATTCCCAAGGTGAGATTCTGTTTTCTTCTTTTGTCATCATTTCAGTTAAATTATTTGCATAACAAAATAGGAAGAGGTGGGTTTGATGAAATTTCTGTTCTATTCTTTCTATGCATTGGATTTGCAACATCAATTAAACTCAAAATGTGAAGAAGTCATTTCACCGGCATTTTTTTTTTCTTGTAATAAGAAGTGTTAATGGAATGGCAAAACCAATATGAAACTCAAAAGTGGAAAAGATCAAAAAATAGAAATGATTAAATGAAAGGGTATAACAAATGTTAAATTTTGAAACTGCATTTTCAGTAATGGTAATTAAAGAATGCAAAAGTTTATTTGTCAAATGTCATTTGGCATTTTAATTTCCATGGTAGATAAAAAAAGGAAAGCACTACATGAATGTCAGTGAATTTGATGCAGATGAAAATGTCCACAATTCAGAGAATCATTTGTCACAAGAACAGGTAAAGAAAACTATGAACTCTTCTAGGCTTCAATTCTAAGGCATCTCTTACTTGATCTTATCACTGAAACAACGCACCATCTCACCAACAATTGGAAAAGAATAAAAAGAAAAAGGAGAGCATTGATCGTCATGTATTGCAGTAAGGCATGTGAATCCACCTTTGTGATCCTGATAAAGTTTGCTATAGGGGGACTATCAAAATGGTATTTAAATCCAACTCTAAAATGCACTGTCCCTATCAGCTTCCCACAGATTGGCCATAAAAAAAAAAATTTATTAAGTGTGTGTGAGAAAGTTCCTAAACTAATACTCGGGGCATCAAATTTTCTGTGGCTTCATCAGTGAAGTTGAATGTTCAGTAGTTCGATGTCATTAGTCAGACAATGGCTCTGAGAATGATTATGTTCAAGTTTAGGCACATGTGTGTCAAGCAAGCCCCTTGCAATAAACGTTTTGGCATGAAGCTTCCTTTCTTTTGTGCAATGAACTAGATTTCTCTGGGGAATGATATCTGTAACAGGACTTGGATGCAGAATTTTTTGCTAGATGGCTGATTTTGTTGCTGGATATATTATTGTGTGAATCTAAGAGCATTCTTGACAGAAAATAGGATATACCCCAAATGCCCTTTGCTGAAGTTAATTTCATAAGTATTGCTTGCCAAATGAAAGGCATAAGGTAGATTGCTATAAGATCATTTTTCCCTTTTGAAAGAGGAAATTCCTTTTCATATTCATTTAGAGCACGTGACTACAAACCACAGTGTCGGGGGTTCGAATCCTTCCTAGCCCACAACCGGCCCAAAATGGAAGTACTACGTCCTTCCTCCAGTCATTTGTGTTCTCTCTCCTCACTGTCACTGTGCGCATGAACACACTTTCTCATCCGATGCTCTTGGTTGATCATCTTTTCATTTTTTATAATGGCTGACATCCAGAGATTTCTAGTGATTGAAGGGAAAGCTTTCAATGTAGGTTTGAGGAGGTTTGTGAACTGTGGTCCTTTTGTTATCGAGAAAAAGAAAGCATGGATGAAAATATCGATATTAGTTGGGCGTGGCTATATTGGCTTCGGACAAAACGTATCGGTATCGGGCATATTAGAATCAACAAGTTTTCTATGAATTGCAAGGTGACAAGGAAATATCGGTCGATATGTTCCCGTATCGGGGACATATTGTGATTTTACTCGGTATTTGGAAATATTGCCATAATAGGCCCATTGCCGATTTATATCGGTTGATATATTGAATATTAGTTAATATTTCATTCCATGGAAAAGATGAAAGACAATGAGGCTCACATTTTGTGCTCAACTGACGCTGAGAAATAGACTGTGGACTGCTTGGGGGACTAGTCAAATGACACATGCTGAGCTTAAGAGCATTGTGAGGTTGCTGTGTTGGAAGGAGAGGTTGTTGGATAATGGTTTCTACTTGAGTCAATCATGAGTTTCCATGTGCTTCCCTGGTAGCTTTTGAGGTTTAGTTGGAAGCATATTGCTCATTGTTTGATGTTCAATGGTGATCTGACATTGATGTTTGGATGGAAAGGTCTTGGACCGATGTAGTCAAGGGCATAGGTTTTCCGAAGAAGGCCAGTACTTGTTGCTGCCTTTGTGGATGCTCCTTAATGTTAGGAGGTTTGATTGTGATGGATATGTCTTTCAGCAATGAGCTATGTATGCGCAATAGAGTGGGGGAGTGATGATGTGTGTGCCTCCAGCAGTGCAGGGATGTGTTCTGGGTGTGCTAGGATGTGTCTGACAGGATTGGTCTTTCAATCTAGGCCGAGTAGATATTAAAATTTATGAAACCAGATGGGAGCTGACAAAAATCAAAGGGGGATAATAGAAGGAGGAGAGGGATTACTGGGACATGAGGGAAGAGAACTGAATTTCAATAATTATCACGAGGAGGAGGAATTAAATGAAATGGGCAGAATTCATTTTATTTAGTTGCTCATTGCTTAAGGAGGAGGTTTGTACACACACACACAAACACACGCGCACACACACATACATAAAATGTGATTGGTTGACAGCTTGTGGTGTCAAGAATTTAATTAACCCTTGCTCACTGGCTGGAAAAAAGAAAAATCGAAGAAGAAAGTTCCTTCTATGCAGCAGAATACAGGCTAGAGCATGTGCAACGATAATGATGAATGTGGAGAATAGTTGATTTGGTGGGAAGTTGAACCATTTAATACTGTTGGTTTCTCTGAAGGTTGATGGAAGCTTCATGCCATCATTTTTGTATGGACCAGAGTGTTGGGAGTTAAATACCAATAGGTCCACAAAAATGGCATTGATGGAGAAGAAAATTCCTAGATGGAGGTGTGGTCTTGTGCTTTAGGATTTGTAATGGTTTATAAGGTATGAAGTTGGAGTAGCAACAAATGAAAGACAAAAAAGCAAGAAATAAGTTGAGGTGGTCTGGTCATGTAAGGAGAAAACCTTCTGATGTATATGTAAGATGATTTTTGCGGATAGAAGAAGCAGGAAGGGACAAGATTGGACTATAGAAATGTTTGAAAGAAACCATAAAGCATGAATTTGCATGCTTGGTGAAGTTTGGAGGGGAAATGGCCTGGGGATGAAGAATCCATATAGCCAACTTGGTGGGGGATGGCTTAGTTTGATATGTTTTGTTTGGTTTGGCTTAGTCATTTTTGTTCTTCAGTTTATACTTGAGAAACAATGACACATCCATTAAATGAAATCCTTTTGTTTCATTATTGAATAATTGAAAATTTCCTTAAATCTTTCCCTATATCTTCTTATAAGTTATATATGGGATTGTGTTTTTTAGCAGTCATCATTTTTTTTTACGTGTCCTTACTAGCACCTCTTTGTCCTCCAAACCCAGTGAAGACAGATTGGATGGTTGCCATCATTGCTCTCTTTAACTCTCTATTATTGAGTGAATTGACGCCTGATAAGATATCTCTCCGTTAAATAGATGTTACGAGTTTTGTAATCTTTTGTGCATGTGTTAGTGCATCTATGTGTGGCTAATGAACATTTGATTAGTCGTTTTGATTATTTAATGTTTACATTGGTAAACAATCTCTCTTTTCTATGTATAGTTAATATCCTTGTCAAATTTTTGTCGAACCTTTCTGTTATATTATTGTTTCAATTCATACATGGGCGGTGGGTGGGACTTTGTAGTTATTTAGCAGCTAATAAGTTTAGTTTTAGTTCGGTGCTATGTCCTTGTTTATGCTTTTATGAGCTTTGTGCCTTAGTAGGAATGTGTCAGTAAGCCCATTGGTTGAGGTTAGAAGCCATTGGCAAAGGGATAGATCTAGGATGGAGTGGGACGATAACAAACAATTTTTGTTAACCATTCAACTTTTAGAGGACATGCCCTTAGATGGAGAATAATTGCAGAAGTCTATTTATATCTCTAATTTCTTGTAGTGGATATTGTAATTTATAATTGATATTGTGCCTTAAGAAATAACGTGAGATGAAGTACTTACCCATGAACATGTGGTAAATGAATTTTATCAAATAAGAAGCTCTATCGTGATCTAGAAGCGTTTGAAATTTGCATGGCTGAGCTTTGTTATATGAGGTGTAGATCCTGTTGATTTAGCTTTCTGTTTTTTTTTCACAAACCCCTTAGCTCACATGGCTTCAAACTTCCTAGGGTTTTGTTATACCTGTTTCTTGAGCCTGCAGGGTTTTGTCCGGTGTGTTTTTATTGTTGGCACCTCCTGTAACTACTAACTACTTGTATTGAATGCAGCTACCCTTGTACAATATGATTAGAGAAGAGATGTTAACTTCATAGAGAAGAAAAGGTTTGGCAGCTCCTATTATCGCCTTAGCAAATTATAGTTGTTTTTCACTGCATCACCACTCATAGGTGCACTCCCAGTAGACTGTTTATTCGAAATCTCTTTACTAGCATTCTAAATTTGTACATCTATTATGATGATTTGTGATATATTGGACTGTCTACACTAACCACCTATACTAATTAAATAATATTTTTTTGTTATTTTTGAAATTTATTTTGATTGGTTTTTTCAAATTAATTCATTATATTTTTTTCAACCCACCTCTCAATAACCTTGTACAGACGTTATTACTTTGCTTTGAAGGAAATAACAGGGCATAACAACAAGGAATTTAACTGAAATTCTAGCAATAACAACAGGAGCTCAGTTTAAAAATCCAAAATGGGCATAAATATTAGGGTAAAAATACTTCCAGAAATTCTGGAAATCCAATTCCAAATTCTAGAAACTTGAAAATTCTAACTTCCACAAACGAAAATTCTAGGAGCTTTAATGGTATTGAGCTTGAGAGGCGCAAAGACTATGGAGAAAGAGGAGAAGCAATGTTAATGAGAGAAAAATAGACTTGCACGGAGGGAAGAGGAGCAGAAGAAATAAAAAAGCAAATGTGTTTCTTTGTTTAACAATTTACATATGACATTCCTTTTGACAAATGTCTAAATTGAGCCATTCCCTTCAAAAATATATACGACCTATGTAGTACTTTTTGGTCTGAGATTTTAAATTTAGATTTACACACTCTTTTGGACGGTTCAGTAAGAGTGCTCTAAGCTAGAATCTGCAGCTGCAACCTTTCATTTGAGTTTAGCCAGATAGTATTAATTACCTTCAATTTTGTAAATTCTTACCCTGCACAAACCTTTTAAGCACTGAATATTTACCCTGCCAAAAATGTCTTATCTCCTCATTCATCTTCCCCTAAAACCTACATGGGTGAATTTGTAAGACATTGTAGTATATAGCTGGGAAGGGTGATGGGCACATACTGAAGAAAAATAAAACCTTTGCTTCCTGACCCTAAGTATTGAATTACTTATATTGGGAAGGAAAATGTTTTGCAGACACTTGATAGATACCTTTTGGACACACTCGTCTGATGTGATGTCTATCTATCCATCTTTTCTTATGTGGGTCCAGTTGTATAGATCAATTAATAGGATACAACGTCACTCAAAGATATCCTATTAAGAAAAAGGGGGGAATGAGATGTGAACTGTTGTGGAAAAAGCATGTTTCAATGAATCTTTGTGCAGCAGGCGACTTTGATTACGTGAACCCTGATTATAAGTTAGGAAGTCAATAACACAAAAATCCATAAATGTTCGTCGATTCCCATCTCAATTCTCAGTATTTTCATTACTTTTTCGAGCTAAATTGATATGAACACCCAATTATATATGGAAGTGGATCATCTTAGGAGTGATATCATATCACAGTTACAGGTTGCTGGAATGATGTGCAATTCTCTCGGCAATGATTTTGAATTCTGCAGATCAATCCTTCTTTGATGGAAGTTAAGAAAATTCCTAAAATTTATTTATGTTTGGAATGTTAGCCCTACAACAGCCAAAGAAAATTGTTCCATTATATTTGATTATCCAGTGAAATTTGATCCCCCTTGTTATTTACCTCAGTTTTAGTTAACCAATAAATAACAATGACTTTGTTGTCTCTGAAGGTGTTGGAAGGTACTCAGATAAGCCTGGAAGAGTACAAGGCGATGAAAGATCTCATAATTCCACTCAATCAAGCTCCTTAATTCCCCAAGCAAAGCCGAGAGCAATAGTATAATCCAGTTGCAACTCCATTTACAGCTGCTATTTGCCAATGAGCTGGCTGCTACTTTTTGAACTTGATAAAGTGGGCCATGGTGTTCGACCGGCCAGACGTGATACAATGAGAATGGCATTGGCTTAATAGGTTTGATGGCATGATTGTAAGAACGGCGAAGCAAAAACTCTTTCGCACTTTGTACCCGAAACTTGTGCTAACAATGCAGAGGGATAACCCGTCTAGGTTATGTATTGTTCACATCAGGAGGAGGATGGAAGAAGCTGATTTAGGAAGGATTTGCAGGGCTACCCGCCGGGTAAATATCTGGTTTCACTTGACTGTCTACGGCTCCATTACGTGTGCTCGGGGTAGAAGTTTTGTACAAATGAACTTGGCTTATTCGAAAAAAGTGCCTTGTTCATTGGAAGATCTATCTCGTGTCTGGTACTCTGTGATCTTTGACATCGATCATATGAAAGGTTCTGCCATGGGGGTTACGCATATGGTTTGTGTGCTGTATTCTTTCTCAGTTAGGTGCCGAATTCAGTACTCTTACAGATTAACACCACTTTCCCCCCTGCAGGGAGTATCGAGCTCATGTAGAGAACCACGGGAGGGCTATCGAAGAAAAAGTCTTTTTTCTTCTATTTGTAAAAAGACGACAGTATCAGTATTAGTTGTGATCATATCGAATGACATTATATTAGAATCGAGCATATCGAACGGGAGTTATTTTTGTGAATCCAGAACACGTGGATAAATATTGACTGATATCTCAAAAATATTTGTTGTTATATCCGTTATTTTGAATATTGGTCAATATATAATGATATATTATAATTTATTCACGATATTGAAAAATATCTGTCTGTGAAATTGGTATAGGTATTATTCAGCAGTAGTCTTTGTGGTGATTTGCCCATTAAAATTTTATTGCTATATACAATATATAATGGAGTTCAGTCTTGATAATCGTGGATAATATTGCTTGTTTTCTTTCCATTGTTCCTACTCCCCCCATTCTGTACTGTAATCATGAGGAGAGGGAAGGTGAGTGGATGGACGGTGGCGGTGGCGGTGGCGCTAGTGGTGAGGGAGAAAGGAGGGCGGAGTGTGATTGGAGGAGGAGGAGGAGATGCGAGAGGCAGAGAGAACAGTGAGAGGGAGTGGAGGTCTGGGGATGCTTTGGGGTGGGGCAGACTGGTGGTTCCCGGCGGCGGGT
>JAOVVI020009354.1:0-13657 GCA_028571085.2 Nepenthes alata
CTATTTAAATCTATATCAAGGTAAGAGTTCTGTTTTGACGATGACTTTTGTGGGTGGCAAAAAGTCGGGTCGTCACAATCCCAATGAAGCTTATGAATATTTTGAGAGTCTAGCTGAAAATGCTCAGACTTAGGATTCAACTTATCCACCCAGTTGTGAACCGAAGTCATTTAATGAGTCCAATGAAAAATATTATTTAATAGATTCGAATGACATCAATGCTAGACTTGCTACTTTTACAAGAAAATTGGAAGCATTAGAAACAAAGAAGGTTCATCTTGTATCTAATAAAAGATCTACCGTTTGTTGTGTCTGTGATAGTCTGTCACACAAGTTCGGGGATTGTCTTACCTTACTTGTTCTTAAAGAAACCCTACAAGAGCCAGCGAATGTAATATCAAATTTTAAAAAACCATTTCAGGGTCCTACTCATGAGGCAATCCATTTTCAGAAACTTACAACCCAGGGTGGAGGAATCACCCAAATTTTAGCTGGAAAAATGAGGGACCCTCCGCCCCTATACAATTTCAGGGCCCACCACTTCCACCACCATAACGCTAACATCCACACAAGAAAACACTTGAGGACACGTTACAACAATTCATGCAGCAACAAAGTGGAGAGAATGCACAACAAATGAATATTAATGCTCAGCACGCTAGAGCATTAGATGACATTTGTAACAGTATTACTCAATTGACTTAGGCTTTGAGTATTCAAGGAAAAGGTAAATTCCCTGCATAACCTAGACCTAACCCCGAAACCCAACTTCAAATGGGGGAGGCTTCAAATGGCAAGCTGAATAATGAACAAATCCAAGCCATTGCCACAATGAGGAGTAGCCCGAAATTTGAAAAAAAAACATGGCTCATGAAACTCCTAGATATGATGAGGTCCAAGCTGAACATGACAAGACATTGTCGGACAAAAATCATGTGGTAGAACCTAGTGGCGATTTTTTGAAACATAAGGAGAAAGAAAGGGAATATATTTCGAATGCACCATTTCCTCATCGACTTAAAAAACCCAAGAACGAAACGTTGAACTCTGAAATTTATAAGGTTTTTAATCAAGTCAAGATTAATATTCCCATTCTTGATACTATTAAACAGATTCCTTCATATGCTAAATTTTTAAAGGATTTGTGCACAGTGAAGAGAAGATTAAATGTTAAAGAAAGAGCCTTTTTTTACAATACAGGTAAGTTCTATCCTACAATTTAAGACACCACCCAAGTACAAAGATCCAGGGAGTCCAACGATTTCATGTATCATTGGTAATCATCGAGTTGAGCAAGCATTGCTTGACTTGAGGGCTAGTGTCAATCTCTTACCATATATAGTCTATCAGCAACTAGATTTGGGAGAGCTCAAACTCACGGGAATTACACTTCAATTAGTTGATAGATCTGTCAAAGTCCCTCAGGGGGGTGGTGGAATATGTTTCAGTCCAAGTAGACCAGTTCTACTTCCCAGTGGACTTTATAGTTTTAGAAACTCAACCTGTTGTCAGCCCTAGTGCACATATACCAATCATACTTGGGAGACCGTTTCTTGCAACTTCTAATGCATTAATTAATTGTAAAAATGGTCTCATGAAATTATCTTTTGAAAACATGACGGTTGAAATGAACGTTTTTAATGTGAAACAACCAATTGAGCACGATGATATAATGGATGTTGATTTTATTGATACACTAATTGAAAGACATATTGATGAAAATCATTTGAAAATGTCCCTTTGTCATGAATTAATGGAAATGCCTGATTTTAAAGATGAGAAAAAATGTGATGAAATCACTCAATATAGAATGGAACCAATATTGACAGCGGGCCACTGGCCCCCATCTTTTGAACTGTTAGAGCCTTTGATTTCCAAGATTAAGCCGACATCACTGAAAGCACCAAAACCTGAGTGGAAGCCTTTATCAAAATTTTTAAAATATGCATTCTTAGGTGAGGATAAGACATATCCAATTGTGATTTCATCTACCCTCACTACAGATCAAGAGAGTCAATTGTTAAAGGTGCTTACTAGATATAAGCATGCCATTGGTTGGTCTATAGCTGATCTTCGAGGCATTAGTCCCCTAGTTTGCACACATCAAATTTATCTTGAAGAAAATGTAAAACCAGTGAGACAAATGCAACGAAGATTGAATCCCAATATGAAGGAGATAGTGAAAGGAGAAGTGTTAAAATTACTTGATACTGGAATCATTTATCCTATCTCCGATTCAAAATGGGTTAGTCCAACACAAGCCGTCCCTAAAAAGTCTAGAGTTACTATCATAAAAAATGAAAAAAATAAACTTGTGCTAACTAGAATTCATACTAGATGGCGTATGTGCATTGATTATTGAAAACTAAATGCAGTAACTAGGATAGACCATTTTTCACTCCCATTCCTTGATCAAGTTGTGGAAAGAGTGGCAAGGAAGGCTTTTTATTGTTTTCTCGATGGGTATTCAGGATGTAATCAGATAGAGATAGCCCTTCATGATCAAGAGAATACTACGTTCACTTGTCCCTTTGGTACGTTTGCATACAAACGAATGCCATTTGGACTATGTAATGCTCCGGCCACATTTCAAAGATGTATGATGAGCATATTTAGTGACATGGTTGAACAATTTTTTGAGATCTTCAGGGATAACTTCTCAGTCTATTAAGATACCTTCGAGATGTGTCTAGAGCACTTACAAAAAATTTTGGAGCGGTGTGAAGAAAACAATCTTATTCTGAATTAAAAAAAATGTTAGTTTATGGTCACTCAGGGTATAGTGTTGGGACATGTTGTCTCTTCTAAAGGAATTTAAGTGGATAAAGCTAAAGTTGAATTAATAAAAAAATCTCCCAATCCCAAAAACAGTTAGAGACATTCGTTCATTTCTAGGACATGTAGGATTTTATAGGCGTTTTATTTTATCTTTTAGCACAATTGCTCGACCCCTTTGTCGTTTGTTATCGCATGATATTCCTTTTGAGTGGACGCCTAAGTGTCAAAATGCCTTTAATAAGCTTAAAGAATATTTGGCCACTGCACCCATCATACAAGCACTTGATTGGTCATTGCCTTTTAAACTCATGTGCAATGCTAGTGATTATGCGGTTGGGGCCGTGTTAGGCCAATGAAAAGATAGGAGACCCCATGTCCTATACTATGCGAGCAAGACCCTCACTGATTCACAAATCAATTACACCACTACTGAAAAGGAGCTTCTTGCTGTAATTTTTGTACTTGATAAGTTTAGATCTGCCTCTGGGAGGGGTGGTGAAAATGTATGCGGTGTCGTTTGATGGTTGCTGCTCTGGAGCTGATTTGGTGTGGGAGAGGAGCGGTGCTACATTAAATTTTGGTTTGATGCAGTGACTGCAATCAGCTAGCCATTTGTGTACTTTACCCTCACGTGGATCTGTGCTGTACTGGAACCTAGCTAGTGGTGGTGCTGGAGGCGGCAACTACCTCTTGTATTATGGGATTTGCCACTGCAGATTGCTGTTTGATTTCTGATGAATTGCTGGCTTTGAAGTCAGATTGGCTGCGAAGCATTCTTGGTTCTGATGGAAACTGTGAGACCTCTGTCCTTAGTGCTTTTGTCCTGGCTGAGGATGTTGTTGCTGGACACTTGCCCTGTGTTTGCTGGCGAGTTACTGAACCTGATGTGGTGCTTGGTGGTTGTACTGATGAAACTGCTAATCAGAGCTTCATCAGTGGTGGTGCGCCTATTCTGAATATGCACAGATTCTGCTGCTGGATTTGCTGATTATGTATTTCGGTAGCTTGCTGAAGCTGGTGTGCAGATGTTCCCGATGTGCTTATGTTCTGTGTCGAGGGAGCAGGAGCTGGTTTGGATGCTTTCTCCATTTTGCTGTGTGAAGAACAGCTGATGGAGCTGCATTCCAGAGGGTGCTGGTGTTCCAGCCCGGTTATCTGATTTTTTTGTCCTGCTTCGTTTTAGGTTTGAGGGTGCTGGTGTTGGAATGGCAGTAGGCCCCTATTACTAAGTTCTGAAGAACAGTTTGCTGGTCTGTGTTTTTGATGGAATGTTACGCTTGCCATCTGATATGTTGAGTTGCTTCAGCCGACATAAGGGATAGCTATCCAGGCCCGAGGTGGTGGGTTTTGTCGTTTCTGTTCGATGTTATCCTCTCGAAGAATCTCCTTTTTGTATGCTAATTTTTAATATCATCTGATGTACCATACTGCTAGGGGTATGCCCTAGCATGTTGTCCTCTTGGAGGACCCCTTTGTTGTGCGTCATTCTTTTTGTGTGTGTATTTTGATGTACAAACTGCTCGGGGAATGCCCTAACGTTTTATATATTAACTCCAAGTCACAATACTTTGAATTAATGCATAGGCTGTGTAAATTTTTCTTCTTTTAATCCAAAATACTTACCAAAAAAAAGGTAGGGCTAATGCAAAGGTAGCTTGGGATGACATTTGCTACCCTAAGTCTGAAGGTGGCTTGGGCATTAAGAACCTGATGGCTCAGAATAAAGCACTCGTCTGTAAACTTCTTTGGCGCATCATTTCTAAAGGTCCTAACTCGGCTTGGTCGTCTTGGATTCACATTAATAGAATCAAAAACCGCTGCATTTGGACTCTAAAAGTCCCGGAGTCAGCATCCTGGGGTTGGCGGAAGATTATGAAACTCCTTTTTTTTTTTTTTTGGTAAGTAAAAAAACACTATCAAGATTATGAAACTCCGCCCCTTTATGCGCTCTCACTCTATTAAGAACATTGGAGATGGATTAGATACCTTCCTATGGCACGATAATTGGCACCCTCTGGGCCCCCTAAGTGATGTCAGCTCGGATCGTACTTGTTTGGTCTCTGGCCTGTCTTGGGATGTTAAAGTTTCGGCTATCATTAGAAATGATTGTTGGGTTTGGCCTAACCCCTACGATATGGAGATCTCCCGTCTTGTAGATCACATGCCCCCTCACCCTCCTCACATCAAGCAAAAAGACTCTCTGATTTGGGGCGGGAATGCTCATGGTATTTTCTCGACTAGATCAGCATACGCCCTCATCCATCCACCCAAACCAAAGGTTAGCTGGGCTCCTTTGGTGTGGGGCCCATTCCATATCCTTGCCCACGCGTTTACACTCTGGCTGGCTATTCGGGGTAGACTTAATACCATTGACCGCCTCCATACTGTTCAAAACCTCTTCCCAAGTTGCTCCCTTTGCAATATGAACGACGAAAACTATGGTCGTCTTTTCTTCTCCTGCCCATTCTCCAATTCCTTATAGGTCAAAATCCAAAATCATGTGGGTTTTCAGTTGCCCCACCCCGAGTGGATCCACAATATCAAGTGGGCTACATCTACCTGGAAAAGGAAAAGTTTATTGGCTCTCTCAAAACGCCTTTCTTTGGCGGCCACGGTCTACTACATTTGGAAGGAACGCAGTAATCGTATCTTTCAAAAATCCCCCCTCATGAAATCTCCCAAATCCTGTCTCAGATTATCAATGTCGTGAGGCTTAAATTGAAGACCGCAACGGATGCTGATAGAGGTGCTTCCAGCTCGTTCCGGATCCGATGGAGCATATAAAAAAAAATTAAAGAATTAGTGAGGCGGATGGGCCGTATTGCTGGCGCTGCTGGTAGTCTACTGCCCCTCACTGTTCTCTCCACTCCCTCTCCCCCAAAAAAAAAAAAAAAACCTTGATGAGTTGTGTTGGGTCCTTATACCCGAGGACTCTAAAAAGCTACGAGTGCTTGACTCGAGAAGCCTAGGCGTAACCTGAGGATGATCCGTAGGAGGTCCGAGAGCCCTCCCAGCAAGGCAGCATTGTAGTTGACGTCCGAGAACTTTCTTAGGCAGTCCGAGAGTGCACGAGAGGTTGATAGTCCGCGGAATCTGTCAAGCGCCAAAACAAGCCAGCAGTGGACGAGGACTTCCTCTGGCGTCCGAGAACGCCAACTCAGCAACTTCACAGTTACCAAGAAGCGTGTAAATCCCGAAACACACCACCGCAGCCGGCACAGATCCCCAGAACACGCCCTGTTACCTCAAGACTGACATCACATACTGACATTCCTGACACGGCGTGGCTGATAGCGGCGCTGACAGTTGACTTACTGCACACGCCAGCGTGCCTGACGCAACATGGTTATGTCAGGGGAGTAGGTGGCCAGCCTCCCAGTAGGCCTCAATAGCCAACGGCTAGATTTTCCCCCCTTATAAATACCCAGCTCAACGCATGATAAGGGTATCGATTGAAAAACCCTGGCTACTCCCAGAGAGAAAAAGGAAAGTTTTTGAGAAAAAGAAAAAGAGATACATTCTGCGGCACTGAACGCTTTGTATTCAACACTTTGTACTCAACAAAAACTGATAGTGAAAATCTTTACCAGGCCTTGAGCCTCGTGGTTTTTCCCCCCTACTTTAAAGGAGGATTTTCCACGTAAAAATCGGTGTGTTCCAACTTTTCTACTTTATTCTCTCACTCTCAGCGCTCGGACGCCCTCAGCGCTCGCTCGCCCACCAACATCTCATTCGTTGTGTTGCACTTGGTTCCGTCCGTCTGACGTCATCATACGTCATCTCGTACGGCATACGGACCTGAACGCAACATTGGCGCTGTCTGTGGGAATCTGAACTAAAAGTCAGCTTCTCACCCTCGCGATATTCAACTACACTGCATAACCTTCCCAGTCAAAAAACTTAAACATGGTGAGCACTAGGGCGCAGGCGAGCGCACCAGATAGAGCTGCGGCTCAGCTCCCTCAGGAAGCTGTCCCCAACCCTTGCGTGGGAATCGAAAACCATCCCGATCCAACCGTAAGGGGCTTGGCGACGAAAATGGAAGACATGTCTAGGGCCTTCCTCGCTCTCTGCGCTAGACTAGACGAGAAGGAAAAGGGAGCCCCTTCCCAGGCGGAAGGATCCCGAAGTGGGGGCAGGAGGCGCGAGCGCCCGTATAGGGCGCCCACTCGTCAGGAGTTACCAAGGACACAGGTTGCCTCAAGCGGCAGGGCCCCTCGCGGGCTGGAAGATCGCTTGGGCCCTCGGTCGTAGGGAAACCAGGAGAATCGCGCCCGAGAGGCAACGCACGCACGTGGGTCCCCGCCAAGATCCAGGAGGACCCCCGAAAGGCGGGCAAGTCACCAGCCCGACGAGTTAAGGCACCTCCTTAACGAGAGGAGGGCGACTGCTCTCCCCCCCGTGGAGGAGAAATTGGTGAAAGTCTGGAACCGCATTTTCGGGGAAAGTAGCGGGGCGAGTGTCCCACAATCTCCATTCACAGCCAAAGTCAGGATGAGGGCGCTGCCCCCAAAGTTCAAAATGCCTAACCTGGAGGCTTATGATGGGAGCGCTGATCCCATGGATCACCTCAATCTGTTCCGAGAGCATCTGAGCCTCCAAGGTTTAGATGAATCGACCATGTGCCAATGCTTCCCCTTGACGCTAAAGGGGGATGCAAGGGTGTGGTTCAATGGGATGCTTGCGGGCTCCATCAGTACTTTTGGCAAACTGGCAACGGCATTCTTGTCGCAGTTCGCCTCCAGCAGAAGGGCGAAAAAGCAGCCCTGGCACCTCACCCGCGTGAAGCAGGGCGCCAGGGAAAGCCTTAGGGGATTCCTGGCCAGATTCGTCGCCGAGGCCAGGCAAATCTCGAAACTGTCAGACGGAATGAAGCTGAACGATTTCCTATCTGGACTGGAGGGTGGTTCTTTCTTTAAACACCTCATCCACAAGGGCCCTCGCACTTTCGAAGAGGCTGAGGCCGTCGCAAGGGCCTACATAGCTGCCGAGGAGGCAAACGAAGCGAAACGCCCGGAGAGGGACGATAGCTACCGTCCGAGGATTTCGGAGATGAAGAGGAAGGCCGGGGACAATCGTGGTCCCCCATTCGTAGCAAAGCACCACATGCCTGAGCCTGCCATCCGAAGAGACGTCCCACCTGTGCGCCTCACCCCGCTGAATGATACTCGAACGAACGTGCTAATGCAGATCCGAGGGGAAAAGTTCGTGAAGTGGCCTAGACCACTGAAGAATCCGGGAGGAGGTGACCAGACAAAATACTGCGATTTCCACCGCTGCGGAGGTCACGCTACCGAGGACTACAAATCACTGCAGAGGGAGATAGAAGAGCTGATCAAGAGGGGGCACCTCAATCGATTCCTGCAGAGACCGGACAGTCGTCCGGAACAGCAGTCGAACCTGAGGTTGATCCCCCAAGGAACAGAGTGGCGGCAGGGGTCGTGAACATGATATCAACCCGACCAACAAGGGAAGGTGGCCAAGAACCCACTTCCTCAAAAAGGCCAAGGACCAGTGCCCCAGATGATGGTATATGCTTTGGTAAGGAGGATATGACCCATGTGACTTCCCCTCACTCTGATCCTTTGGTTGTAACAGCGCTCGTTTCGGACGGAGCAAATGACTACCGCCTGAAACGAGTCTTCATTGATAATGGAAGCTCTAGGAATTTGCTTTACCTCGACGCCTACTTTAAGCTAGGATTAAAGAAAAATCAGATGAAGGCCGGAGAGGGGCCGCTGTACGGACTGGACAATGAGCCAGTCCCTGTCCAAGGCATTGTACAGCTGGAAGTCACGCTGGGGACATACCCGAGGACGGTGTCAAAGGTCCTCACCTTTCTGGTGGTGGACCTCCCGTCTGTGTACAACGCCATTCTCGGGTGCCCCTGCCTGACTACCTTCGGGGCGGTGACTTCCATCCCGCATCTAAAAATAAAATTTCCAACTCTGCTTGGTATCGGGGAAGTCCTCGGCGAACAAGCCACAAGGAGAATGTGTTACCTGTCTCAAGTCACGCAGACTCCCCTTCCCCGACCTATGGAAGACCTCGACCTCAGGGACGAGGCAACCCTGCAACAGGCGCAGCCTGGCGAACCAACCCTGCGAGTCTCTTTGGACCCCAAGGACCCTGAGAGATGCGTCCAGATAGGAAGCTCTCTCGAGGAGTCCGTCCGAGACCGTCTCACGAGATTTCTAAAAGAAAACTCGGACTTGTTTGCTTGGTCCCCAGCGGACATGCTGGGTATATCTCCCGAGACCATAGTACACAAGCTTGGTGTGGATCCACACCACAAGCCTATTAGGCAGAAGCGCAGGAACTACTCGACGGAAAAGCTAGTAGCCATCCGGGAGGAGGTAAAGAAGCTCCTGGACGCGGGGTTCATCCGAGAGGTGCAGTACCCAGACTGGCTGGCCAACGTGGTCATGGTGAAAAAGAACAGCGAAAAATAGAGGATGTGCGTTGACTTCACAGACCTCAACAAAGCTTGTCCAAAGGACAACTTTCCCCTCCCCAGGATCGACCAGTTGGTGGACTCAACGTCCGGCCACGAGCTGCTTAGCTTCATGGATGCCTACTCAGGGTACAATCAAATAAAAATGCACCCAGAGGACGAGAAGCACACGTCATTCATGACCGACCAGGGGACGTACTGTTACAAAGTAATGCCCTTCGGTCTTAAGAACGCCGGCGCGACGTACCAGCGGCTGGTCAACAAAGTCTTTGAAAGCCAGATCGGCAGGAACGTAGAGGTTTACGTAGATGACATGCTCGTAAAAAGCACTGTCAGCAGAAACCACATCGAGGACCTGGCAGAAACTTTCCGAGTGCTCAGAGCCCACGGAATGAGGCTGAACCCGAGCAAGTGCACGTTCGGTGTATCATCCGGGAAGTTCCTCGGCTACATAGTGTCACAGCGCGGGATCGAGGCAAACCTCGAGAAAATCCAGGCTATCCTGGACATGCAATCTCCCCGGACCGTGAAAGAGGTCCAGAGGCTCACGGGACGAGTGGCCGCCCTCTCCCGTTTCTTGGCCAAGTCAGCCGAGAAGCATCTACCATTCTTCAGGGCACTCAGAGGGCCAAAAACTCAAGGATTTCGCTGGAGCGAGGACTGCGATGAGGCACTTCAGGGCCTCAAGGCGTACCTTGCTAGTCCTCCTCTCCTGGCCTCCCCTCAACCAGGAGAGAAGCTCTACTTGTACCTGTCAGTGACCAACCAGGCTCTGGGGTATGTCTTAGTGAAACAGCACCAAGGGAATCAACAGCCAGTGTATTACGTCAGCAAGACTCTGGCAGATTCGGAGACCCGGTATCCACGCACGGAGAAGATCGCACTGGCGCTGGTATAATTTCCAGGAAGCTAAGGCTTTACTTCCAGGCGCACAAGATTATAGTCTTGACCGACCAGCCACTGAGGGCGGTCCTCCAGAAGCCCGAGGTCTCTCGACGACTGATAAAATGGGCCATCGAGTTGGGCGAATTTGACATCGAATTCAAACCCAGGCCAGCCATGAAGGGCCAGGCCCTCGCGGATTTTATCGTAGAAACAACAGCATTGGCCAACAATGACTCCGGAGGGACTGAAGCAGGAAGAGCAGGACCAACGCCAGCATGGGCACTACACGTGGACGGATCCTCCATGAAGGATGGTTGCGGAGCTGGTGTTGTGCTGCAGACACCCCTGGGATCGGAGATAAAGTACTCGGTGACCTTGGGGTTCCCTGCCACAAACAATGTGGCTGAGTATGAGGCCCTGCTTACATGGCTCCGATTGGCAAAGGAATGCTCAGCCAGAGGCTTGATAGTTCACAGCGACTCCGAGCTGGTCATCAACCAGGTCCTCGGGAACTTCGAAGCCAACAATCCTCAGCTCTCCAAGTATCTCACGAAGGTAAAAGGAGCGGCCTTGGATTTTGAGCGGATAGAGTTCATTCACATTCCGAGGGGAGAAAACGAGAAGGCCGACGCATTGGCAAAGGCAGCAGCGTCAGGAGACCCTGAGCAGTACGCCCGAGGGATGAGGGAAGTCCTGAAACGACCCACCATCGAGGAACCAGAGACCAAGGTCATGCAGGTATCAAACGGTGATACCTGGATGACTGCCTACCTGAGGTACCTCACGGATGGAGCGCTGCCCGAGGACCTCGGCGAAGCCAGGAAGATAAAGAAGACTGCAGGGTGGTACACGATCGTGGACGGCCGTTTAAACCGCCGGGGGTTCTCGGTCCCTTATTTAAGGTGCCTTACCCCCGGGGAAGCAGAGTATGCCCTTCAGGAGGTGCACCTTGGAATCTGCGGGTCCCACATTGGGGGCAAAAATCTGGCGTTTAAGATAATGAGACAAGGGTATTATTTGCCCACAATGAAATGTGACGCCATCGACTTCGTGCGCAAGTGCGAGAATTGCCAGGTCCACAACAATCTAAGCCGTCAACCCCACTCGGACCCCCGGGCATTGCAGTCTCCATGGCCTTTCGCGCAATGGGGGCTTGACATCCTCGGACCACTCCCCGTCGCGACCGCGCAGAGGAAGTTCCTGATTGTCGGAATAGACTACTTCACTAAGTGGGTAGAAGCAATGCCCCTTGCGCGAATAACGGAGCAGAACACAACTGAGTTTCTCCGGCAGTGCATTGTTTGCAGGTTTGGAGTCCCCGAGTGCATTATAACCGATAATGGAACGCAGTTCTTCGGGAAACGATTCTCCAAATACTGTGCCAGCCTCCGAATCAACCTGGTCCATACATCCGTCGCATACCCCCAGGCCAATGGCCAGGTGGAGGTCACGAATCGGACCATCCTGCACGGGCTTAAGACCAAGCTGATAGACACTGGGGGCTCCTGGGTGGATGAATTGCCGTCCATCCTCTGGTCGTACAGACCACTCCAAGAGAACCAACGAGGGAAACCCCCTTCAGCCTATGCTACGGGGTAGAAGCGGTCATACCAGTAGAGGTGGGCCTCCCGAGTCTTCGAGTAGAGCACTTTGATCCAGATCTCAATGGCCAGAGGCTCCGAGAGCACCTTGACTTGCTTGAAGAAGCCCGCAACCAGGCGCAACTTTGCATAGCATCGTACCAGCAGCGAGTGGCCCGCTACTATAACAAGAAGGTAAGGGCCCGGCAGTTTGAGATTGGAGACTTAGTGTTAAGGAGCATCGCGGCAACGGGGAAAAATGTCGGCCGGAACAAGCTCTCTCCAAATTGGGAAGGACCCTTCCTGGTCTCGGCAATCCTTCGAAACGGGGCGTATAAACTACGTGGCCAGGAAGGCAAGCTGATCCCCCAGACATGGAATACTGCGCACCTCAAGAAGTATTATCAGTAGAGACTTCAAAAACTCGGTTCCGTCTGAGCGGCCCAAGAGGTCAAATTCAAAAACTCGGTTCCGTCCGAGCGGCCCAAGAGGTCGAATTCAAAAAACTCGGTTCCGTCCGAGCGGCCCAAGAGGTCGAAATCAAAAACTCGGTTCCGTCCGAGCGGCCCAAGAGGTCGAATTCAAAAACTCGGTTCCGTCCGAGCGGCCGAAGAGGTCGAATTCAAAAACTCGGTTCCGTCCGAGCGGCCCAAGAGGTCGAATTCAGAAAAACTCGATTTCGCCCGAGCGGCCAGCCAAGACGTCGTCAAAAAGCTCAAGTCTTATACATCAAAGAATGCATATACAAGTGTACAAAAAAAATCTCTACAAAAGCTGGGGTCTCGCTCCTTATTGAGAAGGCTCCTGAGGCGGCTCTCCATGAGGCCCTGGAGTCCCGGCCGAATCCAGAGGTCTTGACGGCCCTGGAGAAAGAGGGTCCCGTGGCGGCCCTGGCTGAGACGAGCTGGGAAAAGGCCTCCCGGCAATGCCATATAGATCTTCCGCCGTTAGAGCATTGGCATTCCGGGGATCAAGGAAGGCAGCAGGAAACCGCGGCTGAATTAATCGCAATACTCGGCGGCACATGTGAACACCCTCCCAGTATTTGCTCTCGAGTAAAGGCGCCAGATTCGCGGTCTGAATTGATGTCCTCATCCTCTCCTCCAAACGGTAAAGCCTGTCTTGAAGCAACGACTGCTGAAGCCACTGGAGCTTCACAGTGACCCCCAAAGAGGCTATCTTCCTCCTAGCCTCGGCCAGCTCTGTCTCGGCCCTTTGGGCCGTCTCGCTGGCAGCCTTCAGGGCCTCCATTATTGCGTTGATCCTCCCAGCCACGTCTTGGAGCTACACCAAAAAGGAAAAAACGTTAGAGCAAGGAGGAGAAAAGAAGGGCAAAACACTTTGGGAAATGTGAAATTACATGGGAAACAAGGAGGTCGCCGCTTACGAGGACCTCCCTACTGGTCTTGGATGCTCGACCCTCCAAGACTGGTGCCACAAAAACATCAACCCCTGCCTCAGACAAAGAGGCTCCTGCGCAATGAGTAACGGCTGGGGGATCAGCAGCAGTAAAAGGAGCCGCTGCCCAAGAAGCATAGAGATCTGGGGTATCCCCAATCCCTCCGTGAGGCTCCAGGGCCTCACCGTGATCAGCTTGGACAATGGCGGTAGGGAGCTCAGCAGGTTCCGCGGAGACTTGCTCAACAATTGCGACCTCCTCAACTAGAATGGGCGCTACACTCGTTTCCCCCTCAGTCCGAGCGCCCTCAACAATGAGATCCTCGGCCATTTCAGTAGACCAATCCGAAACATCGCCAGTGAACTCGGAAGGAATGGCAGGAGTTGGCTCATCACTGGGGGACTGGACGACCGAGATCTCCACGATATCTCTAATAATGCGGGAGATCGGACTGGGAGGAGCAGCCAGAGTCCTCGACCTCTTGAACAATGGGGCAATCACTTGGTCGTCGTCATCAGTTGAGGACGACTGGACAATGGCCACCGAGGACTTGGAGGGACG
>JAOVVI020009355.1:0-13657 GCA_028571085.2 Nepenthes alata
ATTTGAACCGGCTTAAACATCCCAAGTGGATGTTACACACTTGGCTGAAAAATGGACCCTTGAACCGGTCAAGAACCAGCCTTAAACTGGCCCCAAAGTCATCCACAGAATCAGCCCAGTTGTCCTTACTAATGCAGAAAATTGTAGTATATAAAAATAGATTGAACCGGATACCAAACGGACTGAACCAGCACTCAACCCAACCAAAATAGTAAGTACTAATGTTAAGCCATCCACGTGTGAACCAGCGGCCGAAAAATCCCTGAACTGGTCACTGAATCAGATCCCTAAATAGCAAGATGTCTTGCTCAACTGTATCAGGATGCAGTTGGAAATCAGCCTATGAACAGGGACCAAACCGGACCCCAATTAGGCTAGACCGGCAGCCAAAATCAGCCCAAGAGTCATATGATAATGTTTAAATGTTAACCTGTAAAATTAAGTTTAGAATGACCCTTGAACCGAGCCCCAAATCGGTAATAGAATTGACCTCAGCATCCTTACTGATGCTGAACCTCGTAATCTAGGAAAATGAACCAAATTGTCCACGAACCAATTGAACCAGCAGCCGATCTGACCAAGTTAGCAAGTCCTAAGATTGACTTATCAACCTATAAAACGGCTGCTAAAAATACCTTGAATCAGTATATGAACCGGACCCTTAAACAGCAACTGTCTAGCTGATTAGCTTCCAGGACAGTGCTGAACTTCAGCCATTGAACTGGACCTCAACTTGGCTGAACCGGCAGCCTAAATTTGCCCTAGTGTCATGTAATGATGCTAAAGTATTAATTGAAAAAAATTAGATTTAGAAAAACCACTCAACTGGCCCTCCAAAACAATGGCAGTTTTTTGTGTAAGCCGTCCTACCGCTACTGTGTTATGAATATTAAATTGGGTCCAAACCAAGAATTAAATTAGCTGAATTTGTAGTGAATTAAACCGAAATGATGTCGGAATGTTAATTTGAAAAACTGTGCCCAATGTAATTAGTAAACTGGGTATCTTAACTAAAGCTGAAATGGTTCATATAAACCGAGAATTCTCCGGCTCATGAATAAAATATCGAACCGGCTTGGACCAACCCCAAACTAACCCCACATCATATATTGATACTAAATCGGTTGTACATAAGTCAAATTACTGGACCGGATAATTAATCGACAATTAAGTATACTAAAATACATCAAGTACGAAATATAAATTTCAGCATGCATTTTCTGCATACAAAAGCTTGATGTTTTGTTATATTTAAATATTTATTTGCTTTGTTAAGTTATATGCAAGAAAGTTTAGTGGAAACTCTACAAAAGTATGGAGTTCAGTTAATTTCTTTCAGAGCGAAGAAACCTAAAAAGAACAAGTGTAGATTTTCTATAAGAAGTTTTTATGAAAACTAGACCAAGGATCTTGCAATAGAAAATCGAAGACGGCTTTTGGCCTCATTTATTAGGATGATAGATAGTACCACCCATCTCGGGGTATAAAAGGAGGTTAGGCCTTAAATTATGTAGACTATCACAATCCGCTCACCTTGTGGTGCTGTACGAGATTAGGTTTTAGATTGTAGAGAGTAACACAATCGTTTCTTCAATTTATCTGCTCATTTAGCTGGTAGGGCTTACTATCTCTAGTCCCTCAAAATAAAAAAGTTTTAAATGAGAATCAATGTAAAAATAAGACAAAGAAAGATAAATGCATTGTATTTCATGTATCCGATTCCTATTCCTTATGATAATATAATTTTAGTATAAATGTGCATATCTTTCTATATTATATACATTGTTAAGTATTTAACTTACTTCCTTACTGTTGCCTTCAGATGGTTCACAAGAGTTGATGCTTGAGGAGTAGAAGTAAAGATGGAAGTCTTAGTTTTATTTATATTTTGTGATGTTTTGAAAAATATGTAAATTACTGTACTTAATATGAGAATGTACTTGATAATGTTATAAAGTTAAATATTATGAGAAGATATTTTGATGATCTTAGAATTGCTTCCGCAACTTATGGCAATAAATGTATGCTTTCTCCAATTGAATGAAAATGAATTTTTGGATTTTAGCAGGCATCTTCCTCAGCAAGATTGATATCGTATTCCTATAGTACGATATCGGAGCCACTGTAAATATGGCTATTATTTGGATTATGTGTATGATTAAGTTCATTTATTATTAAATAATGATAATTATGAAAATAATGACATGGGACGTCAAAAGACCCCCTGATAAGACATACTTTGCAATATTATCAAAATATGATTCACAATTTCAAAATTACATTACACTTGAACCAATATAACATTTAGTTTGGTGACATATAACCTTTCCCACTTGAAAGAAGCCTCATCACCTGAAAGCTATGCAACAAAGATCCATGATATAAACGAATTATACAGAGACCTCCAATGCAAAGTTTGAAAAAAAGAACAAGAAGCAAAAAAGAAAACAACATAGCCATGCGTTCCAGTGATACTTGATGACACCTTCTACGACCTGTCAGGAAGCATAGCCACTTGATCCTCTCATAGCAACGAAAACACACACGCAAAGACACACACAAAAATGAGGGATTGATGGATAAAAAGAGATTCAAATTCATCAATTCAATAATTTTTAGTCTTTTGCTCCAAGATACTAGAATATAAAACCTAAAGATTTCAACTCATGGTGGAACCTACAACAGTAATCAACCGTCACAAAACACATACCCATTTATGATAACATTCTCCAAATACTCAGGAGTGAGGATTGATATTTGTGGATCTACAACTCAAACATTGATCATCCTTTATGGTAACTGCACATAATACCTCTGTGGTTTCGAAGCCTCAAAATTTGAATGGCATCAAGATAAGTGGAGACATAAACACAACAGGAAGGTGAAGAAGAACATAACACGTAAAGACTGGGGACTTTAAGTTTTTAAGTTCTTTACAAAAAGAGTTTGACAACCTACTGACTCTTCCCACAAAAGATTACACTAATAATAGCAAAGGCAATCAGCAGGCTAGAAAAGCTAAAGAATCTAATTGCCTAAGTCCTAAAAAAGAACAAGCTAAAGAATCTAATTGCCTAAGTCCCAAAAAAGAACAAATAGCACTGGATTACACAGACACGAGCAACACAACCCCTTAAAGGGGATCAAAAATTGATCATAATGTCTCTTTTTGCCAGCACAAGAGACCACAAAAAGTTGGCATTTATCACTCCACTGCATTGGTAATGTTAAGAATTATCTGAATTAACAATTCTAAATAGAGAATCTATTCTTCCAAGCCACATCGTCTAATAAAAGAACCTGGCCAAACAGAAAGTTGTTCTAAAAGAGGTAGAATGAAAGCCACAAGAATTGTTACTTTCTTTTAACTAAATGCACAACACATGAACCAGGATTCAGAAGAAGGGAAAGGGATTCATTATGGTCCTTTTATCCTATTTTGGCAACATAATTAAACCCTATTATGTAGGGCCCCACCACATCTCCCTACAACGCCCAACTATCCTCAACCATTTTTCTAATTTTTCCTGCACATCACATCTCCCTCACTGAAGTAGCAATTGCCTATAATAAAAGAAACACATTATACCACAGATGCCTAAAAGAAATGCAAGATGATGCCCAATAACAATAGCTAATTTGGATGAAGTTAAAGGTGATAAGGTTTGATTTGTGAAGGATCATACCCCAACCTAGGTATTGGAAATAAGAAAGACGACACATACATACATCTACACGAAATTAAACTTACGCTTTTACCATTCTTGTTGCGTTCCCCATGACCAATTCTTTGGCATTGTTATGATAAAGAAAGTGGTCCAAGACCACTTTCATGATTTTTGGAAAGAAAGGATGTTCTCTCTCAGATTTATAGCAATCCACAAAGAGCTTAAACAAAACTATGACCACAACAAAAAGAAGGGCCATGACAAGGATCTTCGTTGTAAAGTCACAGAATAAGTCGACCCTTGCTTTTTCACATCTTACTTAATACTTATAGCTGACATTTTCTAGCTTTTTTGGGACATTCAAATGCCCACGCCGTAAAGAGAATCTCTATTTATTGAGGTCCAATAGTAGATTATATTCATATAAATATTATCACTGAAATGGTCATCATCATATTGAGGCACTGGGATGTCCTACGTAACAAAGAGATTCATGCCTAAGCCCATCCTTTCTTTTGTCTAGCCCGTGAATAATCTGATTTTTTACATACCTATAAATGCATGGAGTGGGTTTATAAACCTTTCTTTTTTTTTTCAAAATGGGTTACACCATGACCTTAAATGCATGGATATCTAACATTTTAGTGGATTTGGAGATGCACATCATTGCAATAACTTATTCATTACATGCCCATGCAATTAAGGAGAAAATTTAATAACGAAACAAGACAATCACTAATGAATTATAAAGTTATGAATTAATAGATAAAATAAAATATTAAGATGATTACACAATGCGACTATAAAAAGACAAATTTAGAAACAACATTGTTAAAGCCACGCCTTACAAGCACCTAGCCATGCCTAGGCTCGAGGCTCAAATCCTGGCATCTCAACATACCTAGATGGAGCTCAATCCAAAAGGAACCAAGGATCTCAAGGCGCCCACCTTTTTTTGAGGCTCTTAAGCACCTTATGGTTTTTTCCAAGAAAACAAAGTTCTTTTTAAATTAGCCATTATATTTATTGTGCTTAAATACTAACTTGGTATTTGCGAAATTTGGATTAATGAAAGTAATGACTAACAAATTAAAACAATGGATGGAGACTATAATGTGAATAATAAATTTGTATTTGAGAATGATTTTTTGATATAGAGTTTTATAGTTAAAACTATTAGAGTAAATGATACTGCACATTACACTAAATTTAGAAATAGTTTAAATCATAAGCACTAAGTGCTTCTAGGACTACTCTATTGGAGTTTATAAACAATAAATATTCTAACATAAAAAGACATTTAAAGATAAAGAAGCAATTCAAGCATATAAACTAAGAAAATAGAATATTTGATAGAGATAATAAATACTAATCTTTGTTGTGATTATACTGATAACGATATTTCAAATTTGTTAACAAATTATATTGTTCTTGTGTCTTTGTAAATTTGTTAACAAATTATATTGTTCTTGTGTATTTGTAGAGAATTGCGCTTATTATTAGTCGTCTTTTATACTATTAATTGAACTATAAGTTTATAATTATTATCATAAATACTTTTTGGTATGTCTATTCTATTATTAGCTTTAACAAGTAAAATTCATTACAAAGAATATTCTTGATACATATATTATAAATAGGCTTCTAATTTCCATTATTCCCACACCTACACCTTGTACCTTGGTCATAGGGACATTTCCTCAATTCACCATGCACCATTAACAACATTGTTAAAAAGCGAACACATACTAAGCTAGAAGTACATGAAATAAGGCGCTTAAGGATGGTTTATTTAGTAAAGAAGAGAGTTTCCTCCTCACAGAGCACACATATTTAACAAATAGGTAAAATAGAATTAATCAAAGCTGAAATATCATAAGTGTATGCCTGCTAGATTGACATGTTCATCTTTCCTAAAGTTGGCAAAGCCTATTTTATAGTGTGGTTTTGCCAAGAACGCTAAAAAATTTCAAGTAGCATAGATTGATATTTGCAGTATAAAGAAGAAGAAGATCTAGGAAGCAAATATTTACAAACTAGGCATTGTTCTACATGCATTGATGGAATTGGCCTCTAATGACGCTAATCTATGGGAAAATGGATCTATGATGTACCATATATTGCTTTTGGTCATGGAGGAAAACACTTACAATCAGAGAGGTTAGACATGCTATAAGAACCAACGTTGGTGAGGCAGACAATTTGGCATGACAAGTAGCATGCTTGTGGCCCTCTACATTGTCTAGAAAAAATCAAGCAGATTATGATAGATTGTCATTCAATGCAGAGCTCTACAAATGAGGTTGCATTACAGTACTGAGTTATTGCCTCCCATGAACAAAAATAATAGTATTTGCAAACCCCAAATGCACTACTTAGATTGTCCCATCTTATTCTTATGTATAGTAGGGGTCAAAAGGCCTAATACACTGACAAACCTCTTGGGGAGGGGGTGTTCTAATCCTTTCTTAAATTGGTAGCCATACACCACCTCTAAACTTCTCACTGTAATATAACAATACACTTGCAATTCTATTCCGTGATGGCTTTTTCTGTTGATAGGTTAATTATATTAGGCAATATCTTTTAGACTAATGTATCTTTGATATAGAAAATGCCAATCAGTAAATCAGGATTGTTAAAGAATGATTTTAATTGCTTTCAACATTTTATCACCACAACAGAGTTTTGGCCCACAAATTCTGAAGCTGGAAATCAATTTTAATATTAAAAGGCAGACTTTAATTTAAGGCTGCAGGTGATTTCAAAGCTTGACATCCCCATTGCCACTGTGGTTATTAACGTGGCCGTTGGCCGTAGGTTTCGCCGAGCACGTTTTGGAAAAAAAAAATAGTCCGAGGCTTGGTTGTGCCTTTGACCAAGGGCGTTTTATTAGCTGCTAATGTCCGTGGACTTTGACTGGCCGAGGAAGCAATAGTTGTTTAGGGCCGAGGTTATTGATTACCGGGGTTTGCTCCTTTGACCGAAGGCGTTGCAGATGAGATATCGTCCGAGCTGGTGAAGATCAAGATGGAAATGTCTGGTTTGGTTCAGATTCAAATACTGGTCTGGATTAGCACAATCTGGCCGGGTTGGATAAATGCAAATGTGTAATGGCATGTTGGTCAGTTCGGTTGAAGGCATTGGGCCGATTTGGATGACTACATTTTGGCCTATTGTCTCCTTTTATATTTGTACCTTGGTTTTATGACATGATCCATTGTGCTCGGGGTATGCCCTAACGATTATATTCTCACTCTAAGTAGGCAAACACTTGAAGATAGAACATAAGTTTTTGTAATTCTTTTATTTTACTACATTCTTACTTACCAAAAAAAAAAAAAAGTGGTCATTAACGTGGCACATCTGACAAACAACATGAGTCGATCTATTACACCACTAGCCATAAACCTGATAACATGCCACAACCACAACACTCAACCTGCATCCCAATATTAACAATATTTAATCAACTAAAAGCTATATCGTCTACGACCGAACCCCAATGATCCCTCTACACTCAAAACCTAAGCTAAGCCCAATCACAAATGTGCCTCTAATCCACCGTTTCAAGCATTGCCAACAACTCTAAAGGTCAACTATTGATAGACAAGCATCGTTTTGCTGATAACAGACACATTCCAACCAAGCACAAAATCTTCATTGCCATGCAACTCAAGCCTTTACTAGTGTTTTAGAACTCGTTGAATAAAACTCAGTCCTTAGTTGTTGCCCGACAAAGCTACTGTCCTCAACTGATTTACGATGTCACCAATTATTATCATCATCCATCAACTTCCAATGCTAGTGCTCTTGCTCGAGTTCTCTATAAAACGCAAAGGAAGTACAAATGTTGAAATATTAGGAGTTAGGAACAATATGATTGTCATATTAGTATAGACCACTAAGCTAACCCACAATATTAAGCCCAACATCGTCAGACCAAGTGTAACCATATTTTAGTTTTACAAGAAGTAATTAGCCATACAATTGTCCAACTGAACCCCCCCCCAACAATAACAAAGCCTCAAATTTCAATAATGTATGGTCAACTATATGAATTCCCTCTTTCATACTCACAATTTAGTACATCCTATCTCCCTCTTTTATTGCCAATTTATTACAACTATGTATGGTCAGCAATTTATATCATTTTATCACTTCACCCCAAATGATTTTAGACCTATCTCCCTCTTTCTTCTTGCCTCTCTAAACCAAATCATCATTTCTCATCATCGAACTTTCATTTGGAATAACTTGTAAGTGTCTGAATCACCTTAACAATCATTCCAACATTATTCGTTATGGATGTTATAATCATAAACAAAAATAGGGTGAACTAATTATCCATCATAATATTCTTATCTCCGCAACACTTAGTTTTTTAAAATGTTTAATTCCCAACATTATAATTCATAATAATGTGTCTAATAGTTTTAACCAACTAGCATTAAATTTGTGCTATAATACGAGAGCAGCAAAATAATTATTAGGAAATTCTATAGGAAAAAATTTTGTACCAAAGAAAGTTGGTGGTGAGACAAAGATGCCAAAAAGAAGAAAAGACAAAAAATAGTGCTATGAAAATTCGCAACTTTGCAGGACTAATATTTTGAAACTTGAAAAGAAAAGCAAATCTACGATTAGTAAGTCTAAAATTTAGAGCTTATACTATGTTATATGCATGGATGAAAAGATTGGTGTCGGTATATGATAGGTACGGCGATCCTTGGGCCACCCATAACTTAGCCTGCTGAAGGAAGAAATGTTCAGATAATGACGGCCCATCAAAAGACCCTCCGAGCCGAATATCCAGAAGGTGCTATGGTTGACCCAAGTGGTCTAACACGAAACCGTCCAATAGAAATGGGCAATTAGGGTTGATCAGTGGACTATCCAAATTGCTACAGAAATTATCCCTCCAGATCAACAGCCGATAGCCTTTATAGCTCAGCAAATGATTGTAGGCGACTGTGACCAACATGCTGGCCTCACAAATCGCTGGGATACGAATTGCAAGCAACAGCTGCATGAGCACTATCCATCATGATTGCAAAGCTGTAAAGTCCAGAAATAGCTAAACCGGCACCCCATTCTACATATATACCCTTTCCTCCATAGGAAAGGGGAAGGATCAATGGATCTATCGTAGATAGAAGCAAAAACGCTCAGTCAAGCAAAAAGCCACTCTCTAACAAGTGCATCTCTCTTCCAAAGACACTCTCCAACAAGTGCCACCCCTCAAAACCGCTCACCCCTTTGAACGCACCAAATGGAGCCCAACTCTCCACTACACACTAAATCCACTACACTCTTGCATCCACGTATTCTTTCTCATCCTCCTATCTTTCTAGTCGACTAAGAAAGATTACTGAAATAAGGTTTCAGAATTCAAAGCATAGTAATTAGGACATAATTAAGTTAATATAATCAAAAGTATGATTAATTCATGTGAAAAAATTAGGTTTCAGGAGCGTAGGAAGCGGTGGCGGGGGTTGCTCGCTGGGCGGTTGGGGCAGCGCCGCGGGCGCTGGATCCAGTGGACCCACGCTTGCCGGGCGCTTGAGCACCTGCGGCAAGCACGGGATCCATCAGGCCAGCGCCTGCTTTGCGCCGGGCTCGCGCTGACTATAAAACCCGCAAGGGTTTTGCGTTGCGTCATTTTCTAGTTTCCATGAGAGAAGAGAGAAAGAGAACACAAAGGAGAAGAGAGAGAAGGAGGAAATCAAGGCTCTCGAGTTCGATTCCAGCTTGAAACTAGTTAGAGAACTGGTAGATCAGGTCGAGGTAAGTGCACTCATACCCTTTTCTTTCTCTCTTTGCTCTTTTTATTTCGTTCCTCTCGGGTATTCTCGTTCCGATACCCATTTAAGTTCATATTTTATAAAACCCATGTATTGAGCATGTATATACCTCAATTTCATGTCCGATTTTTAATATTTGTACGGTATTTCGTCCCATGAAACCGTACCCCGGGCCCCCTTGATTTTACCCGATTAAATTGAGATTTATGCATGATTTGGCATTAGAAACTTGAAACCCTAACTTCATGGACATTAGTACTTTGATTATTTGGTATTTATTCACATATATTTTGTATATGTTAATTTTATGTATACCGAAAATATTACCAGACAAAAATTATGATATTTATTCACATGTACATTATTTATGTTATCTTGGATATTTTCAAAAATTACGTTGCATGTATTTGTGAAGGGATTTGTTATCCGGAAGGTCTAAAGTTATGTTTGGCTCATGGTAGTAAGAATTTTTAATTTTTTCATGTTTTATACTGATTATGCATGTAGTTTAAGTCATGTAGAAACTTAAACTCATAAGAATTATACAAATTATGAAAAGTATAAGAAGGGAATTTCATGATATGTTATATTTGATGAATCGTTCTCTCGGAGTGAGAACGTATTATGAATATGGAATTTCCCTAGAATGAGTAATCATGAAATTGGATCAAGGATTTATATTTCAGATGGTAGTATTCCCTGACATACTTTAAGATATTAATTTGGTAGCACGAGGACTGCGTTTGGGCCACAGGAAACATGGTGGTATATGTTTTATGGCCCCGTATATCGAGCTAAAGGTATACTGCTCACCACGGGGTGTTTGAATTGCTTGGGTTGTACCTTAGAATTGTGGAAGCAAATACATGCCTTTCCTCGTTCGACCGCACCATTGGCTGGCAAGGCCTACTGGCCCGGTTCCGCCAAGATAATAAAATCTTTCTGCATGTTTTAGAACCTAAAAGGATCATAAATAAAATGAGAGAGATAAATGTATTCCGGAAAGGTATTTATTGATACTTCATGTTTATACATTCATATTATACTCTTATTCCCTTCCCTTTGCTTTACTTTGAGTATATTGTATATTATATTTGATTATATTGTGTCTTGCTGAATATTTGGCTCACTCCTTACTATTTTCCTTCCTCCAGATGAGCACGCCCTTATGGCTGATGAGGCAGAGAAGAGGATTAGAAGTCGGCTAGGCTGAAGACTTGGAGGATATTTTTTAGGACTTCGTTGTTGTGATTTTGTACCCTTGTATAGAGTATTTTGTATCATTTTTGAGATGGATATGTATTCATATATGTGTATGTTGATGACGTACAGAAAGTTTCCGTTGTACTTGATGGATGTATGTGCTTTCGCAGGTTTTATGTTTGTTTAGGTACCTAGTGGTATCTTATCTGAGCTAACGTTATAACCATGTTATGACATTGGTGCCACGAAATTGTTGTGGTGATTTTGGATCCTATGTTGTGATTTGTGGATATATATTTGTGTTGTGCAGGGATTTTATACAGGTTTACATTAGTTTAACGGCCGTTTTATAGCAGGAACTCTGCCGGATTTCGATTAGAAAATTCGGTTCATCGTAACTGACTTGATTATCGGAGGATATATCAAAGAGCGGGTCCTATATTCTTCTTACATCTCGTTCGTTTATTGTGGTGTGCAAAATTCAGGTTCAGAGTAACAAAAACAAGACCCGTTCCCAGTCGAACACCAAAATAAGGCAGCTTCCTTATTTGTACGATAATTTGGATCAAAGACGCATCATTGGCACATTCTGTGGAAAGCGATGAAAAGCCTAGCCCCACTCTCAAAGAAAGCAAGCATGGTGAACACCATGGCTCAAACAAGCACACCCACAAGAGACACCGTCTCTGTCACAAACCCGGACTAAGCAAGTCTAATTAATTATTATTCACAAAATGCAAAATCTCATAAACAATGGAACAAATCCCAACCAGGGCATGACAACACCAACAAATGAACCAGAGAATTTCATCATTCAAATAATAATAATAGACAAAATCTAAACTCATCATAAGATCTAATCAGACAACCGTCCTATAATACAAGCATAACCTACTTCACAAGCATCGCAAGGAAGGTGACAAATCAACTATGAACATAAATGCATATTATAATATCTAACTGTTCTCATATATATAACCACCGACCTAGCTCACATACCCAAAATACATCTAATACAAACTAGAACCAAAACAAAGCCAATCTCACCAAAATAGACGAATAATGCTATATCAAATTGCGTTCGAAATCCTGCAAGCATATTCATCCCACTAGTCTGAAGGGACAAATATGAAAATATGAGCCTAAAACTCAGCAACTATCAGTATATACAAAAACACAATATACATATATATATAATCAGAGAGGGGAATCAAATAACACAAACAAAGCATATAAAACAAATCGTATTAGACAAATCGTGGGGGTTCGAAAATCACAGAAAATTTGAGAGTAGTCTTGTACTCAAATTACAATCTGTATTAAATATGGTCCCATTAGGACATATACATAAAAAATCATAATCCGGAGTCAAATCTCATAGTTCAAATCGGATCATATATCGAATTACAAAGGTAGTGACCTCATCCCCCGCACATGCATGTATATCAATGCACTGCCTATACAAGTATCATGCCCATTTCCATACAAACATACTGATACATAACATATACAGTCTCAAATATTTATATCGGTTTCCAAAAAAATTGTATGACCCCCAAAAATCACAAAACCCAAACAAAATCCTAGATCGACTAGTAAATATTACATGTATGTCCATAGGAAACAAATAAAATAAACAAAAATAATATACATGTACATAAAACTTTCAAAACATGAGCAAACATTATCAGACACGATATCAAACAGATGATAGGGTTTCTAGATACTTGTCTTAACCTCATACCAAGTAAATTTGATAAAAAGATATTTCGATCTACCCAATCTCTTCTCCTCTCTCCTCTTCCTTCTCCTCTCTCTTTCTCCTTCCTCTTCCTTATGCCGCACACGAATGGCCATAGTACCTGCTGCTCCTCTTTATAGCTAAAATGGTGCTCGAGCACCACCAATCTAAATTCAGCACTCGAACGCGTCTTGTGTGTGTCTTGGGCAAAAGTCCACTGGAATCGGCACTCAAACGCCAGCCCTACTTATCTGAATATCTTTCAAAATTTTACAATATTCAATCAATTTCCAACACATCCAAATGTCCAAAATAATAATTAATACCAAAATGAATAAATGAGGGAGCCAAGGATTATAGTCTTCCATGGCAACGAGCTGACCGTAGGTAGTCATGGGAACGATCGTCTAACCACAAACATGGAAGCATTGGCTAAATAGGTGGAGACGCTATCAAAACTGCTCCAGACCATATACACCCACTTGGAGGTACCAACACTGGGGCTCATTCCTCCAACTCCCAAATTTCAACATCTCGAAAGAAGACACAGCCCACCAAGGAGAAAATCTAGCAGCTAGATAATCTCAAGGCCCAAGAGGCCACGAGTGACAGGCCCAAACATGATAATAAGGCCGATTGAATCACACAATGTGGAATAAAAGCCCCGAGTGGCGGAATCCATGCTACTCCCGTGACAACTGGAGGCCCTCAGCATGAGAAAAGGCTTCACGCAGCACTCTACCGAGAAAGGCCTGTAGCCGACCTATCCAGCACTTCTCTCCGAACTACTCAGAGTTGAGAACCTTTCTCAATACAGAGAGGATTGCATCCTCCTCCCAAGTGGAGGAGAGGATAAGAAAGATCGAGCAACAGCTATTAAGAGGAAGCACCAGCAAACACTCCGTCGACCAAGGAAGGTCACCGTTCATGAGGGATATTAGGATGCAGCAACTCCCTTGCTAGTTCAAGATGCCAATTCTGGTACCCTATGAGGAAAATTCCGACCACATGGACCATCTGCATCATTTTTGCACTTTACTAGACTTGCAGAGCCTTAACGACGCGACCATGTGTCTTTGCTTCCCTCTGACCCTCAAGGGAGACACTCAAATTTGGAGTAACTCCCTTGCTAGTTCAAGATGCCGATTCTGGTGCCCTATGACAAAAATTCCGATCCCATGGACCATCTGGATCATTTTTGCACTCTACTGGACTTGCAGAGCCTTAACGACGCGGCCATG